>PVJA010013379.1:0-49714 GCA_004027025.1 Myocastor coypus
TTACTATTTTTTTTTTAATTTTAGACAGTATTTAAATATTCTGAACAGTATTTCTTTTTCTTGCCTGAAATGTATGGCAATTTTTTTCTATTTCTCTTTTGATTTTATGTCTAGAGTTCTTAATATTCTGCAGTACTTGGCACAGATTGGCTGATATTTATCTTTATTGTTTCTAGATTTTGCCCTACTTAGACAAGCTTTCCTGTCATAGTATTCTATATATTTTAACCCTTCTGTATTTTTTTTATTTTAAAGAGAATAAAAAAATTTAAGTAACATTAAAACTGATACAGAATTTCAACAAGATGATAGGAGATCAACAGTGGTTGTTATATTGCATATTTTTATCTTCAGATTTGTTCAAATTACCAGATATAATCATGCAAAATTGGTTAAAATATAATAATAAGCATTAGCTATTCCTTTCAATAAACAGATAGAAACTAGTAGTACAACTATTTTAGCTATCATGTTTCAATTTTTGCTTACTCTTTCAGTTTCTTACGCTTTGGAGGCAATACCTTGTTTAGACATATGGGTCTGATTTATTTCACTTATGAATCAAATCTCTAGTTGCATCCATTTATCTATGAAAAGCTTGAGTTTATAGCTGTACTTCATAACTCAGTAATACTCCAATACATCTTTTTTATCTGTTCCGTAGTTGATGAGCACTTGGGTTGTTTTCAAGAGTTAGCTGTGACAAATTGCGCTGCTATAAACATGGGTACATATATATCATGGTAGTATGATGGGGTTTTTTTCTACTTTAACTTTGTTTCTAGCTTAAGCTTTCTGGAGTTTATGTAGGTTACAAATTCAGAATCTAGGTATATCTTCCTCTATATTGAGAATAAATTGTTCTTACTCCCCCCACCCTTTTTTTTCTTTTTCTTTCTTTAAGCACTGGAGATCAAACCCAGGCAGGCCTTATACTTAAGCAAGTGTTCTACCCTAGCCCTAAGCTATACTCTAAGCCTATGCTAGATCCCCATGTCCTCACCATTCGTTGAATAATCTGTTCTTAAAACTCATTTGAACTGCCACCTTTATGATAAATTAAGCGCTCTTATAATTCCTCTCTTCTGTTCTGTTCTGACTTATTTTCTGTTCACATATTGGTATTCAATCTTTAATTATTTTAGCCTTAGAGTAAATTTTTTATTTGTTTATTTTTGGGCAGGGCTGGTGTGGCATGTAGTGCTGGGATTGAACTATTGTCCCTTGTGCTTGCTTCAGCTTGCCTAAGCGGGTACTTTAGACCCCTGAGCTATCTGGCCAGCCCCAGAGTAAAATTTTAAATCAGGAAAGGACAATTTCCTTCCATTGCAGATTTTTTTGGGGGGGAAGAAGAGGGTACATTTCTTCCATGTGAACTTACAGATATAACCTGTCTATGTCTATAAAGCAAACTCTGTGCACTGTAATTGTGAAGGCATCACTGGAATAGGTTCTTTTATTTTTTTTTTAAAGATAGATGGATGAGGAGCCGGGCGTGGTGGCGCACGCCTGTAATCCCAGCACTCGGGAGGCTGAGGCAGGAGGATCAGCGTGAGTTCAAGACCAGCCTGGGCTACAAAAGTGAGCTCAAGGCCAGCCTGAACTGCATAGTGAGACCCTGTCTCAAAACAAACAAACAAAAAAAAGATGGATGGATGGATGGATGGATGGATTCATTGATTTGGTACAGAGTCTTGCTACGCAGCTCAGACTCACAGCGATGCCTCTGTCTCAGCCTCTCCAACACTGGGATTACAGGCATGCGCCACCACTCCTGTTTTCATTGGCTTGCACAGAATGGGGCCTGCGTGGCATGAGGTACTGGGGATCGAGCCAGGGTCCTTATGCTTGTCAGGCAGGTGCTTAGGCTGCCAAGGTATCTCCCCAGCTCCAGGCTCATTTTAGATAAATTGGCAACTGTACATTTTTCAGTTTTTGCAGAAATATTCAGAAATATTATGGTGTGTTTCTATTGAGAAATAGAATTATTTAGCTCTCTTGTATCCATCAGTTAAGTTGTGAACTTTTCTTTATATAGATCTTTTTTTTTTTTTTTTTTTTTTGGTACTGGGAGCCCAACTTGGGACCTTGTACTTGCCAGACAGGACCTTGTGCTGCTGAGCTATCTCCCTGGCCCTTTATGTAGGTCTTATATGAGGGAATTTATTTGTTGTCATGACAAATGAGGACCTGCTTTTACCTTTTATTGCTAATGAGTAAGAAATAATAGTTAATGTTAATTTTTACCTAGCTACTTGCTCAAACTCATTTAGTAGTGATTATTACACTTAGTTTTCTTATCACACAGGCAAGCGTCCACACAGTGTAGAATAATGTTGCTGAAGGGGCACATCTTTGTCTCACTCCTGTCCTCAGTGAGAATTCTTGTGAGGTTTTACTACCAAAGATGATCAATGTGCTTTTTTAGCATGAAAAATTTGGTTTTTTACCTTTAATAAGGTAAATGATGTTTCTTACCACAGACTACCCCATATTCTGGACTCTTGATTCTTACCCTTTCCTTGGGACTCTGGAGATTTTCCAGTGAGCACCACCGACATCCTAGCTGAGCAACCTGCCTTAGAACTGAGTAGATAGACTTCCTTTTTGGCCAGCATTTGACCCCACAGGTGCCGTGAGGACAGGTCCTACTTCTGCTTCTCCCTGCACTTACACCCGCACCCTGGTCTCCTACCAAAAACAATTTTTTTTTGGTAAGAAAGAAGCATCTAATGGATGATACTAAAGACATTATTTCTGCAATTTGGAGGCAGGCACCGCTAAAGAGGTGTCTTCCCCAGATTTTTTTTTTTTTTAGAATTTTTTATTTATTTATTTTTCTTGCTTCAGAACTTTTGTTTGTTTACGTATTTATTTTTATGGCTGGCTCAGCCTGCCCTGAGGGCAGGGCTGGCGCAGCATGTGGTGCCTGGAATTGAACCACAGTCCCTGCAGCCTCCTAAACTTTCCTAAGCAGGTGCTTTAGGCCGCTGAGCCATCCTTCTGGGCCCCTTCCCTGGATTTTTAATTTAGGTAACAATTTTTTTTTTTCTTTCTCGATCATCTTAAGAGGTTGATCCCCATCTCATGCTTTGGGTGTTAAGGGGCTTTCACAGTCTCCACAGGCAGGTGTGAAAGTGAAGTTGGGCCCGACTCCGACTTCCTGTCTCGGTTTCACACAGGCTCAGAAGCAGCATGCAGCCACTTTGAGCTTTCTCAGCGCCGCTGTGGTGCATGGTTAGGGCAGCAGAGACATCCCTGTGTTCACACGGATGAATGCAAATGCTTTCATCATAGAATATATTCAGTAATATTTAAGTGAAGATTCCCCCCCCACCCCCAGTTGTGAATAGAAGGGTTTTCTGTCAGGCTTCCTTTGGCACGTGATTCTAATGCGACTTGGCATGTGTCTAGAGGATTGTTCCTGTGTCCAGAGATGCTTTGCCTGGGGAAAGGTGGCACCTGCTGTGATGGCATCTGTCCTACTTAGGAATGTGAGATGTCACTTCAGTGAAATGCCTTCTTAGAAAACTAAAATAAGGCATTGGCAAAAGATTGATGTAAGCAGCATGAAAGAGAATTTAGCCTCGTTCTGAAGCAAGAACTGTGGACTGTGTCTTTTACTATGGTTTTTCTTATCTTGACTCAAGTTGGGGTTTTTTTTATTATTTTCTGATCACTGGGCAAGAACCAGCTATGCCAACATTAAGCTCCAACAGAAATGTGTGTGTTTATGTTTTGAGGTGGAATTATTGGGACACAAGGTCAACTCTCCTCAGGCATGTGATGTTTAACTGTAACTGCAGACCATTGCGGAAAGCACAGGTGAAGAGAAGCCTGGAAGCTAGACACACTGAGAAGCAAGTGCTGCCATCATGGGGGTTGCGAGTAGCTGGTCTTTGAGCCCTTTCAGTTCCAGTCAGGCTGGCTTTAAGTTTGATCACTGAATCATTAATTTCCTTCCTCAGCAACTTCTCTCCTCCAAAACTCGAGAAAAGAGTTTTTCAGCCATGACTGGATGGGTGGACTAAATGTCCCTGCTTCTTTTCTTGCAGGCAGGTGACAAGCATTATCATCCCAGCTGTGCACAATGCAGCAGATGCAACCAGATGTTCACAGAAGGAGAGGAAATGTATCTTCAAGGTAAGCTGGACCGGAAAGCAAAGTGTATTTTCTGCACTTGGGGAAAGAAAGCCTTGCTGTGTTTGTTGGATTGTTGTTAGAGGAGGAGGCATTTTATTAGCTGAGAGGGGACCCAAATTCAACATCAGTAGGGCCAAAAGTTACATCATCATCCATCAGTGCAGATCGGCCAAACAGTTGGCCTGCTGGCCCTGAGGGTCTGAGGCTATTGAAGAAAGCGCTCAGAGCTCGCCTTGTTGTTGCAAAAGAAGAAATAAAACTGGAACGCTGTGCTGCGACGGGGAAGGATGAGTGAGAATCAGCAGCCCTTCCTCTCCATCTTTCTCTGGGAATGTACTTAAGAACAAAAATATCAAAAGAAAGAGCACATTCCTAGAAATTCCTAGAAGTGCTAATTATTTGATGGTCATCATTTCCTTTTGTCCTTTTACTATTGTGAGAAATATTATCTGAAGTCCCCCCACCTACCTTTCTTTGGACTTTCAAAAAGAAGAAAATCTCATATTCGATGAAGTACATCACAGATACATTTTGACCCACTAAGATCACATAGTTGGATGGAAACTGAATGAGGGACAGCATGCCCAGGGTCCCCAAAACAGAAATTAAGAAGTTTCTGGTGGCTTGGAAGTATTCATTCCCAGGGAGCCCTTAGACTTTGTTAATTGAAAATGATTTTGAGTAATATTCCCAGAGTAAAACTATTATATATTTTTGTCTCCTTCAAAATTCTGAGCTTCTTGGAAAAGCTTTAGGAGTGAATTCTCTTCCAGTCACATGATACCATCTGCGCAAAGCAATTTGCTATTTTAAGCTGGGAAAAGACTCACTAATTAGGCCAGGATTCATCAGTAAAATTAGCAAGAACTGTTCAGAGCAGTTGCTGGTTAGGTGTGAGTGATTAATGGGTCTCAGTTGCCTCTGTGCACCATGGTTTCGCTCCTTGATACACATAACATTGTGTTTCTAATGAATGGTTTGCTTTATCTCTCAGTTTTGTTTTTATATAACTAAGAAAAGTCTAGAAAAATGACTCATACGTGTTAGGTCACTATGTTGGCTACTCCATCTTAAAAAATACTAGACAGATGATAAACTGACAACCCAGTGCTCTTTTAGCTTTGAAGGATCACTCTGGACAAATTTGATGAAAAACACCACTGAATGCCAAAGCGCGCTGTGAAAGTGACAAGCTTTGGCACTGTAGGTTCACGAGGGCTTCGTCGACGTATTTTCCCAAGAACAGCCTATACACCTGCAGCAGCAAGAAGCAAATGTCGCTTTGCATACTGCTACACAAAGCAGATTGAGTCTTCATATGGTCCCCGAGCCGGCTGTTAGACTTCAGCGCATCAACTAGAGCACTCACAGGACACACAGTGGCAGGAATGTCAGTCGTATCTGCTAGGAACAGAGACTCAGGCTTGGCCGCAGCTGTGCGTGTTCCCGTGGTTCTAGAAGCTGAACAGAGAGGGCGGTTGATTTCAGACTGGGAACAAGTCCAGCACATTCCTGGGACAGACTGCATTCAGAATTCCCGCGACGGTTCTCGGGCTCCTTCAGAGTTGTGCGAGTTGTGCTCCATGGCGTTTGCACTTCCTCTCAGCCCATCCTTGAGCGATTAGTAGTCATCTTGTCCGAAATACCTGATCTGTTCTCGGAGTCCCATCCCTGGAGTGTGTGACCTTCAAAGAACAGTGTTGACCGTGTGCACAGCAGCCCTGGATACTGTCTGCTGCTCTGTGGAACCTCCACAGCAAACACACTACTCTTCTGGCCCGGGCCTGACCCTTTACCTCTCCACATTAGCAGATTTCCTGTGCTTTGTAGTCAGCTTCTGAGCCCCTCTTAGTGCTGCAGCGACTCATATGAGTTCTGTTTGTTTGATATTCTTACTTTCTCTCCCCCGCCCCCTGCTTTTCTTCCTTTTCTTCACCCACCCAGTGATTGTTAAATAAAAATGAAAGTATTCTCATATAAAACATATTTTCTTGCCACTAGTGTTATATGAATGTAGCTCGGTAGTAGAAAGCAATTCATAGGTTGTTTTAAACCAGCGGTTCTCGGGGGCCCGGCGGGATGGCTCAGTGGTCTAAAGCGCCTGCTTGGGAAAGCTTGGGCAGCTTCAGGGACCGCGGTTCAATCCCCGGCACCACATGCTGCGCCAGCCCTGCTCTCAGGGTGGGCTGAGCCAGCCATAAAAATGAGTGAATAAACAAAGGTTCTGAAACAAGAAAAAAATAAATAAAATAAAATAAAAAATTCTTTAAAAAAAAAAAAAAAAACAGCGGTTCTCAACCAGTGGGTTGTGACCCCAGTGGGGGTCTCCTAAAACCATTGCAAAGTGTTATTTATTACATTCTGAATTATAACTGTAGCAAAGTTACAGTTTTGAAGTAGCCACCAAAATTATATTTTGGTTTGGGGTCACCGCAACATGAGGAACTGCATTATGGGGTCACGGCATTAGAAACGTTGAGAACCACTGTTTTAAACTGATGACTTTCCAAGTACAAACAGGTTGTTGTTTGATAAAGACTGAAATCAAGAAACTTAGAGAGATGGATGCCTCTATGGAGGCTCATTTCTATCATTGACTTGCAGCTTTCCTCTTGGCAATGTTATTGGCCTGAGTCTCCGCTCTCCCTCGGTCCCTCCTGCCCCACCCTTCCTCTGAACAAACCCTCTTGTGCACAGAGAATTCAGTTCTTAGCCTAATAGTCATAGAAATGTCATGTGTTACGTATCTGGTCACATAAAATCACCTGAGCAGGCACTGGACTCTTGATCAGAGCTGTCTTTTATAAATAAGTGTTTTTGCATAATTCTGTGACCGTGATACTACTTGTGAAGATGCTTCCTACTCCCATATCAGGAGATCGCTGATACCAAAATAGGAAATAGCATCTAAATAGTCACTCCACTAATTTAAAAGCAAAGATTATTTTTAGCTAGTTAAAAGGCTGGAGGATTCATAATGTAACTTTAACCTCACATTTAATTTGATTACCCATGACGATGTAGACCACTATTGCATCAGTTAAAAATAGTAAATTTTGCTTCTGGATATGGATTGTATAATTTGATTTTATTCCTCTCCACTAACTTGTTTTATTGTTTGATGTTATATAAATATGGCATATTATTTCTGAAATTAAATACTAAGCACTCAGACAGTGCTTTTGAAAGATAATAACATGGCTTTGGAAAGCAGTCATGAGCTAAATACCACTTGCACGAAAATGATCTTGCGCCCAATTAGTGGTCTCTCTGACCCACAGTGATGAGCTTTATAGAACAAGGCCGGGTTAGATAAAGAAATTTACCTGAAGTGTGGGGGTGCTTGATTCTGCTGAATTCCTTGGATGCGGGGCAGTGCCAGCTTACCTGCACCACCCTCGGAAGTTCTGTGGAACGGGACAATGGTGTCTTTCCATGTCCTTCATGCTGTGCCCTGTGTCTCTGCAGGTTCCACCGTCTGGCATCCCGACTGTAAGCAGTCTACCAAGACAGAGGAAAAGCTGCGGGTAAGGAGACAGAGCCGTGGCGCCGGGTGTACCTGGACCCCACACACTTCACAGCCACTTAGTTTTTGCAACTAGGATTTGAGTAAAATTATTTTTTTAATTAACATTCTCCTCCTAGCAACCCTGCATTTATCATCATGCTTTTTTTCTTTTTTGCTCTCAATGCTGTGCTGTGCAGTCTTACCTTGTCTGCCCACTTCTTCAAAAAGCATTTGAGGGAAAAATGATAAAGAGGGAGAAAAGGTGGCTCATCAGGTTTTGCATTCAGCATCTGGTGACCTTCCTGCCAGCTGTGTCTGTGCCTGGTCCATGGAGCACCACTTCAGCTCAAACTCTGATCCATCGCTCTGCCCTTAGAACATGGTATTACTTCTGAAATCCAAATTCACCAGAATAGCCTCTAACTCTGACATGCGATGGTTTGCCCGATAGAACCTTAGAGGAAGCCCTGACACGTACATTGATCAAAGCTCAGCATACTTCCAGTTGCCCATGTTTTATCTGTTTTCGAAGCAAAAATCTGTGTGCAGAGATAGGTATTTATGATCATGCCTGGACCCTGCCCGGAAGACCTAGGTTGCTCCTGAGGGATGAAGTATTTTTCCAAGGATAATTAGCCCCAATCCCAATTTCCCCTGTTAAGTGATTTAGTGGCACTTATGGAAAAACTGGAGCCTGCCTTTCCTTCACCTCGCACCTCAAGGGACAGCGTGGTCTGAATTCGGGAGGCCAGGCCCTGGTGTGTGGAGTGATTATATCTCGATCTGCCCACATGAGGCCCCTGCCTGTGTGGCAGAGGCCAGTGCCCAGCAGTACACAGCTGGCTGATCCATGGACCTGGTCACCCATACATACATGACTTGGGAAGGGATGACTTGACTTACAAGAAGTGATTATCAGATGTGTAAGATCCCTACGATTGCCACCTTGGGGTCACTGCTCTTATTTTCTAGTGTCTTTTATTCTCTTCTTTGAAACACATTTCTGCAGAGTGAAGTTTTACCCCTTTTGGTTTGTTTTGCTTTTTTTTTGTTGTTATTGTTATTGTTGTTTCTCTCTCTCTCTCTCTCTCTCTCTCTCTCTCTCTCTCTCTCTCTCTCTCTCTCTCTCTCTCTCAACTGGCATCTGGAAATCAGATGGAGACATTTTGCCATTTGTACATCTTAGAGACTTGTGCCCTGCCTGGGACCCAAAGAAGAAGCAGTTCCTTTTACAGTCACTATTATTTGAAACAAAATTGAAATAAAGGGACAAACACTTTTCCTGAGAGTAGGAGAAGAAAAAGGTATTCATCAGTACTGAGACAGTTGTGCTCTGTTGTAGACATACAGCTCAATTTGAACAGAGCTGTAGTTGCTCCTGGAGTTCAACAGCCAGGCAGACTGGCCTCTAGGAATCCAGAGGAACCACAGATGCTTGGGAAACAAAGCTATCTTTACAGAATATGAGAACATTGAAGATACTAGTTATTGTTACTTTTGCCCTAAGTGCGTATAATTCATAACCTAGCCTGAGGTGGCTGCCCGGAAACCACCCAGCTAGCCCATGCCTCACACCCTTTCTACAGTGTTGCAGTCAGTTGTTGCGTGATCATTTTTACTTTGTTCCTGATGAAATATTTTGCCTTCAAGAAAGGGAGAAAGAAATGCTGATGCTAATTAGCAAGAAAGGAGTGCTAAGGAGGCCAGGCAGAAGGAGATTTTTTTTTTTTTTCCTTCTGAAAGGATAGCTTGAGTTTGTGAACCCTGACAGGCTCCTAAAATGATTTAAAGAAAGACAAAAACATACTTGGTCACATCTTGGTGGTACTCTCTGGAGAAGCTTGTGAAAACAACGTGCCAAGTATTTCACTCGTGCTGGCAAGGAGGCGCTCTTGTTTTGTTCTTTGGTAAATAAGCACTCCAGAGGTCTTGCCCTCATGTTTCACTTACCACGTGGGAGGTCGTGGGCCCTCAGGTTCCTTGTCTGTGGGAAATCCAGTAGTCGGAGGAAGGTGCACCTCAGAAGGGCGTGCATCCCTTGTGGCTGGAGTTGGGGTCTAGGCTGATGCGGTGAGATGTAAAGGGGAGTTGATTTTGAACAGAGGAACAAATCTTGAGCTCCCTTAAGGGTGTGTCTACAAACACAGACCTTGAGCCAAGCTTTCTAAGCCTTTCTGCGAATGTCACAGCAGAGCAGTTTCCATAGCAAAATGAAAATGTTTGAAGAATCTCTGAGCAGCCCCACTGAGTAATCTACATTCTTGGTATCTAGGGGCTGGTGGGGCGTTTGCAGAGCAGATTCTTAGGCACAGTCTCAGCTGGCTTTCTTGCCTTCTCAGTCTTCATACACTGTAAGTACATCTCAGCCAAAATGTGTAGAGAAGATTCCCAGGGGAGCAGATGTGGCCAGATCTGCTATCATGTGAAGACCCTTTACCACGCACTTCACATGGGCCCAAAACTGACCCCTAAACCTGGCCTGCGTTTTAAAGTGATGTCACTTGCTGTTCACTGTCATGTTAGTTTTTCCAGGGCGTTTTTTTTTTTTTGTTTTGTTTTGTTTTGTTTTGTTTTTTGATAGCTTCTGAATGAGGATCTTGTTTACTCTTCCCTCTTTTCATCTTTTGTGGCAGCCACCAAACATTCATCGTTCTTCGTCTGATTTCTTTTATCCCAAAAGTCTGATACGCCACCCAGGACGGTCTCCATCTCTTCAGGTTGGCACTGTGTTGGGGCTGAGACATGGAGTTGCTGTCTCAGCCTAGGCTTCTGCTGTTCGTGTGTGGCGCCCCTGCGCACACCCACTCCCATCCCCACTCCCCTTCCAGCTGCTTTCAGCACCCAACTTACATGGTTCCTGCCAGAGGCAAATAGATGCTTCCCTCATGCAGTGAGCGTGCCTCGTGCTCTGACTTGGGTAGCTTTTCTTCAGAGCGGGCACTAAAGCAATGTCTGCCCTTGCTCTGTGTGTGTGTGTGTGTGTGTGTGTGTTGCTGAGGATTGAACCCAAGGCCTTGTGCATGGAAGGCAGATCCTCTCCCACTGAGCCACATACTGAGCCTCAAGCACTGCCCTGACTACAGCCAGCACACAGGACCCTCCCACTTGGTCCTGTGTGCCCCCGTGTGCACACCACATGTGGTGAAGAGATAGGTACTGTGCATCTAAGTGAAGCAAGAAGAAATAAGTAATGTCCAGAAAGGACAGACATCTCACAGGATGTGGATTGCGTAGATTGTACAAACAAGTGCGCGCCAGGTTCCTAGAATGTCAGGTGAGGGCCAGGTCATGAGGGTGCGTCCAGAGAGAAGCCGTCTTTGGTGGAATTCTGCAGACTGGAGGAAATTAAAAAGTGTGCACACAAGGGAAAAAAGGGGTGGCACCCATGAAGACACAGATTGTTGGAGCTAGGGAAAACAGTGCCAGGGCAAGGGGTAGCGCCCATGAAGACACAGAGAATTGGAGCTAGGGAAAACAGTGCCAGGGCGAGGGGTGGTTTGTCCCTAGAGAGGAACAGTGAAGGGTGGTGTAGGGGACATTTAGAGCAGGCGCCCACTGTGGGAGAGCCAGGGACCCACCTGCCTTCTCATTCGCTCCCTAAGAATTCGTTTGCGTCACTGTCTTATGTCTGTTTCACACATAGAGGGAGGGAGGGAGGGCCCCCATCACGAGGTAGCTTCCCCAGAGACAGCCCGCCAGGAAGAAGAGGAGCTGGGATTGGTACCTGGGTTATAGTGAAGTCACAGTGCTGTCCTGCCCACTCCACAGAAGGGAAATTGGAGCCACCAGAAGAGGAGGGACTTACATGCTGCTGCAGCCCTTGTCGGGACCCCAGGTGGACTTGGGAAGAGAAAAGCATGACCTGCCAGGGCTCCTCCAGAAGCCCAGGGGTGGGGGTGGTTCCTCTGTGCCTCACCACAGGAACAACCGAGCAGGAAGTTAGAGCCCATGTCTGACTTCACCTTCTTCAGAGAACTAAGAAACCAGTGAAAACCTGGACCTGTCACTCCATGGGCAGGCGGCGTTCCTTACCCCCATGCTGGCCCAGACGACGCCTGTGAGGTCTGGGGTCCCTGCTGATGGCTTAGGACCGCGTGTAGCGCTGGGCTCAGCCTCTGCGCCTCCGCCTGCCTCTGAGCCTACCAGCCCTGCGCTGGGGATGAGGAAACCTCACGTTCTTTGACTTGAAAGACCAAAGTATGGGCTCCTAGGGTGGGAAGAAGCCACTTTGGTGTCAGCTCCCTTGTTTCTCCGCCTCTACCATGAAGCCCGACAGCTGGAGTCATGTCCCTAACCTCCAGAGCCCCAACCTAATCAGACGTACAGACTAGAATTCCCAGACTCCGGGCATCAGGGCCTGGTGTTGGACCGCAGTGGTGGGGTGCACCCAGCTTGGACTTGCGTAGGGGCTCCATCCGTCCTAGTTAAAGTGCAGTTCCATTGACAGATATATAGCACAGTATGTCACGTGAACCCCGAGGAACAGGTCAAGATCCTCCCTACTGCAAGTGCAGGCTGCTCAAACCTAGTGCTTGTGCCTGGCAGGAAGTTGCTTTTTTGATATTTCTTTCCAGAAGGGCACACTCTTCATGCGGTTAGTGTTGTGTGTTGTTTCCCTGAGGCTACAGCCAAGCAATAGTGCTGTCATGACTTGAAGAAAAATACCATCATCAAGTGTGAAATTGTTTTCTTTTGCCCCAGACCCTTGAAAGGTTTGGAGAGAAATCTGTTCCAAATAATCTCTTTTCCTGTCCTGTTGTTCAGAGAAGACATCTGATTCCCATTATCTAGCTGTAAATATCAGTGAAGTCAACCTTAGCTCTACCCCAGAAAGCTGTAAACAGGGACAAGGTACTATGTGTGGAGGTCTCCCCGTTCCCGCTGGCAACAAGGAATGTGGGGTGGTGTGCCACGACCCTGGGCCGGGGCACACAAGCCTCCCTTCACAGGTGCTGACCTTGTCAGACCTTCGGCCAGCACAGCAGCTCGTTTTCACCACAGAAAGCTGCTCCCATTCAAGGGCTAGGTGATTCCCCTGGCCACCTTCCAGGGAGAGCCAGTGCTCTGCGTCCCAGAAGGAAGGCCTGACTATTGGAACTGAAAGTTAAGTTTATCAGAGCAAAGTTAGTCTATCACTTACGTTCATTTATGTTTATTGTTTATGTCCTTTTTATCCTGTGTTCCTTGGTAAAAGAAAAAAGATGAAAATAGTTAGCTAAGAAAAGTGCATTTTGGTTCTATGTCTTTGGAAGAGTTTTTGTCAAGTGCACTAATTTTTATCTGTAGGTAAAACTCAGTGCTAAGCACTTTGAACTCATTGCAAGCAATGCACATGGTATTTCCCAAACCACGTTTTTAATAATCTGGAGTGGGACACTTGCCTTTGCTCTAAAAGGAGTTTCTTGATTATGCCCTGAAAGCTGAATTTAAATTAACTCACCTATAAACTAGGCATGAGATCTTTTCTTACTTTTGAAACTAACATTCACCTTATATAATGTATGTGCTTATAAATCTGTAACATACCAGAGAGATATCATGTGTGAATGTGTGTGCGCGCATGTGTGTATCTAGATAGATAGATAGATAGATAGAGATAGAGATAGATTTGTTTTTGCTTTAAAGGAGCTGCTTTAGAGACCTGGACCTAGAACAAGAAGGCCATGTTGCAGGTTTGCTCATGTGCATACTGCTTTATTTCTGACTTTCATGTGGGGGTTTTATCTTTCCGGGTGTTACCCATAATTCGGCAGGCAGGCAGGCAGGCAGGCAGGTGTAGAGGTGGTAAGATGCTTGAGGCAGGCCACCAGGCCTTTGGGGCATAGTAAGGCTTGCCACAGCTTGTGATAGCGCCTTTGGAGAAAGTGTGTGTGTCTAGACACTTTCTTGCTAAACACCAATCCTTTATCCCAGAGCTCTTGCGTCCCTCCCTCCCTCACATCTGATGTGCACGGTGTTTAAACTGTCCCTTCCTCTGCAGCTGTTGTCCCAGCCTTGCCTGGTGAGCGTCCGCACACACTCAAGGCTCAAGGCAGGTATTGCCAAGCTCGGCAGTACTTGGTGGCAGGGCCTGGCTGCCCACTTCACCTCACAGTTACCCTGTAGGCGGTCCCCAGGTAGAGCCTGTCTGCGCTGCCACCTTTAGCTGCCCTCACCTCCTTAGAGCACTGCTTTGAGTGAATGCAAATTAGAGGAACAGTAGTCCTGGCATCCTGCTCTGCTGGGGGTGGGGCAGAGGCACAGAGGGCTTAGGGGGAGAATCAACTAAAAGGCGATTAGGGGGCTTGTAAAAGACTTCCTGAGGGAAGCAAAGAAGACTGTGCCTTTTCGAGCATCTGTCTACTGACAAATGATTGAGTGCCTTTTTCTCTCTATGGAAATAAGCTGTTAGTAGTATAGTGAACTCTGTGGTGTTTGTTTGTTTGTTTGTGTTTGTGTTTTTTCTTTTGTGTTGGTTGAACCCAGGGCTTCTCGCATGCTGGGCAGGTACTCTGCCACAGAGCTGTACCTGCAGTCCTTTTCTATTTTGAGACAAGGTCTCAGTGAATTGCCCAGGCTGGCCTTGAACTTGTGAGCCTCCTGCCTCAGCCTTCTGAGAAGCTGGAACTATAGATGTGTGTCAGTGCTCCCATCCCACCCCTCTTCATTAAGAAATAAAAAGTTAATTGAAACCAAAAGCAAATAGGGGAAGGTATGCTGGGGAAAACAATGTAGAGGAAAATGGACCCCTTGGTCAGGGATTACGTGAGGATCCGCTCATCCATCCAGAAAGTTCTGAGTGAAAGTCCTTGCTTTTCTTGTTATCAAGGAAGGGCTGAACTCTTTGCCTAATCTTACTGGCAAAATGCTTGGAGAAAGCCTGGTTGTTTATAATCCTTGAGCTACTGACTTTGTCCTCTTCCTACTCATGCTTCACTTCTGCTGCTGTTATTGTTCCCCAAGATAACTTCAAAAGAAAGAACTAATTTTTTTCCAGCCGTGTTTTCAAGTAGGTTTTCTATAAAGGAAAGGTGCTGGACTCAGGAAATAGCTCAGTAGAATAAACGCCTGCCTAGCAAGCACAGGGTCCTGAGTTCAATCCCCAGTACCACAAAAGGGGGGGGGGTGCTTTAAGAAAATAAGCTAATTGCATCTGCTTTGAACAGTTTATCACAGCTGTCAAGCTCTGCTGTTTTCTTATTTCTGTAGAGTCAGACTGGCAAATGTTAGGAATAAATTTATTTATGAAAGTCATCTTTGAGAATGCATTATTCCTGTAATATAAACAAGAGTAAATTTGTCCCAATTCTTATTGGAAGTTCTGGAGACAAAAACCTCTGGCCCATTGAGTCCATAAATCCAGCTCCTAATTACCAAGTCACCGCCCTGGTCCTCTGAATGGGTGGAAAAGGCCATTTAAGTAAGTGCAGTTGTATGTTGGACTGTGGGCTCTCCATCTGGAGTGTCACTCTGGCCAGGAAGGTGACCCTGGAGTTAGATGATGATAAAGAAGAGGCAGTCAGCGGAATTTGAAGAGCCACGTGAGGGTGAGTTCGAGCTTTGAAGCTGAGATGAGTCTCTGCTTGCCTTGTGGCCCTGTGTCAAGACAGTTCTGTGCCTCTTGAAGATAGCCTAGTCCTAGCAGCAGGAAGAATAAAGGGGGCTCTTTTTTAATAAATCAGATATTAATTGAAAACTCAACATGTTTCTAATTGAATGAAAATTGTAAATCTTCAGGATAGAAGGTAGTTGTTCAGTGTTAAAAGGTAATTTTACTACTTCGCTGAGAGAGAGCTCTCGTCTCCACTGGTTGAGCAAATACACTTCAGAAGCCAGTAAGGTGAAAAGCAGGCAATGCATGCATCTTGTTTAAGCCTCAAGCAACGTTCAAGCAGCAGATCCGGAACTGTCCCGGTGGATGGAAGAGGCCTGTACAAAGCCATCGCCACCCAGAAGTGGGAGGGCATTAATTATCGAAGTGAAGACCCAGGCAGGAAGTCACTCTCGGCCAGGGGATTCAGAGTCACTGCAGAGTTCCCAAGGAGGGGCAGGGTATTTCTCAAGCCCTGACGGACTCTGCTGGCCCCAAGACTGTGATAAATTACTCAACCGAGTCTGCTGGGAAGCAGTCCAGACACGATTGCTGTAGAGAACTCCAGATAGCCTCAGCAGCCTATCGCACATTGGAAAGGAATATTCTACTCTGAGAAGCAAAGCCTACACAGTGCTGCCCTTCATTAGTAGAGAATCACTAGCTGAGAAACAGTCTCGTGTCGAATGTCTGAAAGCACTGCTCATGTGTAGCCGGCAGAGTGCTGGGTGCTTGGTATGCCTCATGCCATTTAGCCCTACCAAGGACCAGTAGGTGTTGGGGACGTTTTCTCCCCCACTTCATAAATGGAGAGTTGAAGTTCAAGAAAGTTAGAAGGAAAATTCAGGTGACATCAGACAACTAGGAGCACCTGGATTTAAACTGAGCTGTTTGACCTCAGAGGTCACCTTTAACTCTCCTCCATATTATACTATACATGATTGTGTTTTATTCTATTAATATAGGCAAGAAGACACAGAAGGGCCATGGTGGGGAATTAAACAAGCAGGAATGCAACTCAGCCTATCTGTAAGAAGCCTATAGAAGGTTAGATGGTCAGAAGGAAGTAAAAATAAACTAGGATAGGTGGTAAGTCCAGTCAGGAAAAAATAGTTGCCAATACCAGTGACACACACCTGGCATTCCTGTTCTCAGGAGGTAGAGGCACAATATCCACTCTAACCATGTTGGCAGATTTGGTGACCAGCAGACTTAACTTTGGAAAAAAAAAACAGTCCCACCATAAAAATCTAAATGTTTCTTTTGGCATCAAAAAATTCAAGGGTGGTTAGAAGGGTGTTTTAGTATTGAAACCCTTTAAAGAATTCAATGGAGTAGCCAGGTGCGGTGGGCATGACTTTAATGCCAGCACTCAGGAAGCTGAGGCAGGAGGATCATTGCAGGTTCAAAACCAGCTGGGGCTACGAAGTGAGCTCAAAGGCAGCCTGAACTACATAGCAAGACCCTATCTCAAAAAGAGATGGACGGACAGACGGACGCACTACCCTGAGCCAAGGAGATATCTCTGGCCTAAGTGTCGGCCTGGCAAGCAGTGTCCTAAGGTCAAACTTAGTAAAAATTGAAATTATTAAATGACCTTGAAAACTCTTAACCCAACAATGTCCATAGTGCAAGTAGACAACATAGCTACTTTAGAGAAATGCTACACAACTTACAGGATAAGAAGGTGGAAGGAGGGAAAGGCTGAACCAAGACAGGCCTGTTGGACCACAGGACCCTTTTTGCTGTGGAGCTCTGATCCCTGAAAGAGAACACAAGGGCTCAGTTCTCAGGCTCAGGCTGGTCTCCACTGGGTCCATATGGGTATGAACCATGCCCTCAGAGCCTCCTGGGGGGGGGGGCATTCCAGGAAATGCAGGAGGTGCCCCTCCCCCACCGTAGTAGCCACAGGGACAGGCAACGTGTGGGAGACCCCAAGGCTCCAGCGTGCACTTTGGCTTTCAGCGCCCTGTCTCAAGTGCTGGCTAATGAGCATAGGCCCTGGTCCCAGCGACTCCCATAACTGAGGTCTTGTGCCCTGGCCTGCAGCACGCCCTCCCTTCTGCCACCTGCACTGTGAGCTTGGTGTCCTCCTAACTGCAGCACAATGAAAACACTTCAGGTGATCACACATTGCTTTCCGTTGCTGATCTCAATCTCTCCATTGCTTTCACCCCCTTGGCCCAGTAGCTGTGTTCTTGGGAATCAGTGAATGCACCCACCTTAGGATGGAATGCTGGGGTCCAGTGCAGGTCTCTGGACCTGGGAAGTCTGGCTGGATGCCCTGATGTGCCCCATGTGCAAAGTGGGCTAGTCCCTATGTCACAGGGTTGGTTATTGAGCGTAATAATTGCAATCAAGCCTATGTCATGCCTGCCCCTTGCTAAGCGAACCACGGCTGCTGTCCATGGCACTGGCTTGATGCTGCAGTGGTTTCACTTTGGGGTCGTGTTGGGCAGGGTTAGATCCTGGCCACTTGGAACTGAAAGACTAGCAGTATTTAATGATGATCCCACGGACGCAGATGGATCCTGGCTCAACTTTCTCGGGGAGTGGCATCTCCTCTTAAAGGCAAGTTGCTTTTTGATTAGGAATTTGACATTGGACTTTCTATTCAGTGGTGTTATGTGAATCCTTTTCCAAACACTCAAAAGTGTTTCATGTGGAAATGAGCTTATTACTGGAAGATAGTCATTCCAGTTGTACTTGGAGGAAGACCTCACAGGGAGGAAGCCCCAAAGCAGTGCCCAGATGAAGCAATGCCTGAGCATATTTCTTCCACCACCACCCACCCAGGGATCCCCGAGGTGCCTGACACGTTGGCCAGGAATGATGAATCGCAAGCTCCCAGGGAGTGCTTGCTTTAAAAGCGAATCTAACCATAGCTGCCTTACACTGGTCCGACAGGTGTGTTTATTGTTTGCAGGTGTGAATTGCTCAGTAATTCAGGCTCTAGGTCTCTAAGAGTCTTTAACTTTTTCTTTTTTTTTGCGGCACCAGGGCTTGAACTCAGGACCTTACGCTTGTCAGTCAGGCACTTATTCCACTGAGTTATCTCCCAGTTGCCCCACTAGGAATTGTTTTGGCCCAGTTACACTCACATTTAAGGCATCCTATCTTGGGAGAAACTTGTACTAAAGAGGAAACAATCCTATTACAATTATAGTACTATAAATTGTCCTCTGGAGGTAATGGCTGCATGGATGGGAGGCCTTGGGCTTTCTCTGTAGAGCTTTCTAGAATATGCCCAGCAGGGACGGGAGACAGTTGATCCTAGTTTGCACCCTTCCCTCCCATCTCTCTCCTGACACTGGCACTCACTCCCATGGTTTTCCAAGTGTGTATTATCATGAAATTCAGCTACTTCTCTCTTGCCAGGGGCTGCTCACCAGCCTTCCGTCCGTGACTGTGGCTAAGCTCACAGCATCAGCTGAGTACAAATACTCTCTAGCTTATCCACTCTGCAAAGCTCAGATATAGGCAGCAGTGAGCAACACCCTGAGGGCAGAGATCAGGACCAGATTTAATGAAGGGGACAGACGTGCTGCAAGAAAGCCAGTAAATATGCCCCTGTGAGCTCCTGTTCATGAAGGGGAAAACGCCAATGATACAATGAGAGAAAATAAGAACACTGACTGGACTGAAGTTCAGGGAGGGCCACTGTGGGGGTCAGACTTAGCCATGATTGAAGAAGGCAGGACAGTCAAAGGAGAAGCATCCGAGGCAGAGTGAGGCCGGGAAGAGAGCCTGGAGGCCGGGGCGCTGTGCCCCCTGATCTGCAAACGGAAAGCAGGGAGGGGTTCCCAGGCCTGGGATTTATTCTCTTCTTAGTGGATGCTGAAGCCGTAGGCAGGATAAGACCTCTCTTAGAGACCTGCCGGGTGCCGAGCGATCTGAAAAAGGCAAGGTCATGAGAGCCAGAAGCCCATGGAAGCCACTGCGGACAGTTGCTGGGGTCGAGGCTGTAGAACTAACTGAGGGAAATGGTAGCTGGGCACCATGCGTGGGGGACAGGAGGATGAGGGGTACCAAGGAACCCCACATGCACGTTCAGAGCCCAATCCTGTAACTGGCTTTCATGGCCTTTCCTCCTGGATGTGTTTTGGTTTCATATGACACACAACACAGATCTCTTTTCTTAACTAACCTAGTTTTTAGTAAAGCTTGGGGACCCAGTGGCTCTTGATTCTGAAGCTTCCTCTGGACACTGACAAGTCACTGTTTATTTCACAGCCTACCAGGTCCTCCTCTGAAAGTATTTATTCTAGACCCGGATCCAGCATCCCTGGCTCCCCAGGCCACACTATCTATGTAAGTACCAGCTTCTGGAAGGGAGCTTCAAAGGCAGGTAGGTCAGAAAATGGGAATAATTGGATGGATTGTAGAAGCGATTTCAAAATGATTTCCAATTGTCATGGAGTCTAGTGTTCATTTTTGTCTATGAGTTGTCTCAACCGTGTCTCCTTTCAGGTAATTTAGTTTACATGTGGTCATCTCATCAAAAGAGGACCTCAAAGGCAGGCATGGTGGCGCACGCCTGTAACCCCAGCACTTGGAAGGCTGAGGCAGGAGGATTGGTGTGAGTTCAAGACCAGCCTGGGCTACCAAAGTGAGCTCAAGGCCAGCCTGAACTGCACAAAGAGACTCTGTCTCAAAAAGACAAAAAAAAAAAAAAAAAAAGAGGACCTCAATATGCAGTACTGTGAAGCAGGACTGAAATTATTATACCTATTTGCACTTAGAGACCTGGGGATTCATTGTACATTTATGAGGTTCCTACTGAGTGCTCTTAAATTCTGTCATAAAGTGTTTCTGTCCTTCACTATAACGTAGGAAAGTATCTTTACACATTTCTCTAGTTAGCAGTGCACATACTTTTTCTTTTTTTATTTTATAAAGAAAATACAAAATAGTATTAAAACAGAAAGATTACAAGAGAAAGAAGGGCTGGCCATACAGCTTGGTGGACTAAGCGCTCACCTAGGTAAGCTCAGGAGACAGGGTTTGATCCCTGGCACTGTGTGTTGTGTTGGCCTCACCCCCTGAGCATGCTGAGCCGGTGATAGGGTATGGACATGGTGGCACATGCCTATAATGCCAGCACTGGGGGGCAGAAATCAAGAGGATCAGTACGAGTCAGAGCTGCCTAGTGAGACCCTGCACAAAAGAAAAAGAAAAATAACCTTAAAAGATTACAAGAGAAACAGAATTTCAGTTAACAAAGCAATATGAATTTGACAGTATTTGTTGTAATACAGTGTTGTCTTCCAACCAGTTGTTCATATTACCAGATATATGCATGCAAAATTAGAAGAAAGATATAAGAAATTAAGAGGGGAAAAAAATTGAAAAAAAGAGAGAGAAAACAAATGAAGCATTATTTGTTCTGCTACACATACTTTTTCTTATACTTATGATCATTTTAAAAACTATTTGAGGGCTGGCCTGATGGCTCAGTGGACTAAAGCGCCTGCTTTGGCAGTACAGTAGCCAGGGTTCCATCCCCATCATGCTGTTCCAGCTCTGCCTTCAGGGCACACTGAGATCGTGATTGAGACTGGTGTGTGATGGTGCGGGCCTATTATCCCAGCACTTTGGGAGGCTGAAAACAGAATTACTATAAGTCTGATCTATGAAGTAAGAACTTGTAGACCTTGTCCTAAATACAGAAAAGAAAAAAATAAAAACTTAATTGATAGGTGATGAAAACTGGCAGTTTTCTAAAGAGTATGACGGTGCTAATAAGCATGGTGTTTTGGTTTGTCTCAAAGGTCTCCACATGTTAAACAAGATGTTAAAAGCACTTGCTTTTATTGTGTGTATTTTCCAGTTTCTCAAAGAAGTGAAAGGGTGGAGTAACTTTTCTCTCTGTTTAACTTTACCAGGCAAAAGTAGACAATGAAATCCTGGACTACAAAGACCTAGCAGCCATTCCCAAGGTCAAGGCCATCTATGACATCGAGCGCCCAGACCTCATTACCTATGAGCCTTTCTACACTTCGGGCTATGAAGACAAACAGGAGAGGCAGAGCCTTGGAGAGGTACTGCGTCTCCAGTGGTGTACGGTGTAGGACGGTCCGCTTTCTTTTTAGTCCTGGGCACGGGCTCTACACTTTAGCACTTAAGTCAGCCTTTCTGTTACCTAATGTTGGCAGACCTCTATATCTGGCTCTGGTATTCAGTATTCAAAATCCTGCCACATGATTGCAGCCCTAAGGGGGGGTGGTCTGAAAGGTGGGAGAGCCGACTGACTGTACACAAAACAAAGGAGCAGGATCAGTGGGGTGTATCATACCTGAGCCCAGGATGAATACTAAAGTTAGCATGGGAAGCAGGGCCTTCTGAGCCATGACTTTAACCTAAATTGGTGATAACTGGTGATAATGGTGAGAGAGACCATGCCCAGAAATAGTGATAGCTGTAGTTTGAAGCAGTTTAGAATGTTCAAGAAAAGTAGAGCAAACGGGCCAATAGCGTAGGTCAGTGGCATGAGTAGAGGTTGTGACATCAAATTACGACTCAACCTAAGGATCACCACACATGTGAATGCTTAGCAGATGAAAGTCACCACATTGGGGCCCAGCGGGATGGCTCAGTGGTCTAAGGAGACTGCTTGGGAAAGCTTGGGCAGCTTCAGGGACCGCGGTTCCATCCCCGGCACCACATGCTGCGCCAGCCCTGCCCTCGGGGCAGGCTGAGCTGGCCATGGGATGGGTGAATGGACAAACAAAGGTTCTGAAACAGGAAAAAAAAATGATAAATAAAATTAAAAGAAAAAAAAGAAAGTCACCACAGTTGTCACCTGTCCTCTTGAGGCCAGTTAGTGCCCAGCCCGCGTACCCCTCTGCTACTGCAGGAGAGCTTCTCTGGCCATCCCAAGGCTGTGGATCCCCTGCTGTTAACTGGCTACCCAGATTTCTTGGGCTCTGTGTTTTCCCATCTATTGAACCCACTCTGATTTATTTTTTCCCTTTTCAATGTTTTATGCTTTTGATGCTAAGGGTTGAGCTCAGAGCCTCAAGCAGGCCAGGCACAGGCTCCACTACATAGCCCAGCCCCTCTTTCATTCTGAAATTGGCTTCATCTATAGGTGATTCAATTCCATTCAGAGAGGTGTGAGTTACCCAGTACGGGACTCTACTCAGTGGGTCAAATGTCAGCAGCCTACAGCATCAAAGCGCTTTTCAGGCCTAATGAGATGCAGAAAAGGCATAAGAATATGGAGAATCTATTTTATTTGATATCTGATATATGCATATAATGTCAATCTGTTTACGAGTATGTTTACTTATATTTATATAATTTTCCTTTTGCTTATTTTGTAATCTGGGTTTTGTTCCCAGCACAGCTCTGGAACCTGACATCCATTTTCATGTAGTGCCACCTCGTGGCAGCTGTGCTGTACTGCATCTCCGGCAGCTCTCCATGCAGGTTGATTGGATGAGTTGGCAGTTCTGTGAAGGAGCATTACAAGGGGTTGAGGGCAAATCACATAGCCAAGGAGGAGCTGAGTCGTGCTTCCTGCATTATGGACCTTTGCACTTGTGTGCGTATTTTCCAGTGGCTCCATTTAGGCTTGGAAAACATCACTCAAGAGTCTAGGCTTTAAACTGAAATTTTCATCTAAGCCGACTAAGCATATGATGTTGGGAAAATTACATAGGTGAACCTCAACTGTGAGCCCAAGGTAGAGAACACTGATGTTCCCTCCAAAGGCTTTCTATGAGGGCTGTATGAGGTCTTAAGATTAGAACACACAATGACGAAATGCTCCAAAGCACTGGCTGGTCTCATAATCAACACCATTACAGCAGGACCTCAGAAAGTGACCTGTGGCTTTCTTGCATAAAGAATGTCCCTGTGGATCAGGAATCAGGCCCATTGGGAAAGTCAATCCCCAACGTGTAGACCTTGCAACTCTGCAAACATTGCAAACTATTCTGTTACTATGTTCATTCTATTAGTTTTTAAAACTTCTTTTATAGAATCCATGTGTTGCCATTTTAGAGACAGGGAAGCTGAGGTTGGTGGCAGCCCGGAGGAACCTGGGCGCATGGGTGCATGCCATCATGCCTGCCACGTAAACTGTTACAGGGATCAGTGTCCTTACAGTTTTAAAATCACAATTATAGAATCCTACATCTTTCTAGATGCTGCAACTCACAGCAGTAAACTAAGTGGAGTGATTATATCAGGAAAATAGTGCAAATTTATCTGGAATGGTCACCTACGACATCAATGTATTTATCAAAAGTTAACAACATTATTAACAGTATGATTCATTAAAATTAGAGGTCTTAGACCAGCGGTTCTCAACCTGTAGGTCGCGACCCCGGTGGGAGTTGAACAACCAAAACATAGGGGTCGCCTAAAGCCATCGGAAAATACATATTTAAACCCTTGCTATGCCATGGTGAAATGTTATTTATTGGAATTAGTAATAAATATTTCTCAACATAATTAAATATTATTTTTGTGATTAATCACTGTTTAAATTATGTTTCATTTGTAGCAATGAGAATATATAATGCATATCAGGTATTTACATTCCAAATCATAACTGTAGCAAAATTATAGTTTTGAAGTAGCCACCAAAATTATTTTTTGGTTTGGGTTCACCGAAACACAAGGAACTGTATTGTAGGGTCACGGCACTAGAAAGGTTGAGAACCACTGTCTTAGGCGGACACCACCAGAATCTGTAGGATCTGTGTCATAATGTAGCATCAGCCCACCCCACACACTCAGGCCAGGGCCTGGCGGGGGCACCAGCACGTACACACAGGATGAAGATTCCAGCCGATTCTGATGATGGGCTCTAATTAACACCAGCGAAGAGTGCATAAGCCCTGACTTTGAATTCTCTCTTTTGTTCCAGTCTCCAAGGACTTTGTCTCCCACTCCATCAGCTGAAGTGAGTACCATCTAATTAGTCGAATGGTGGAGTCACTCAGACCTTGTCTCAATTGTAATTTCTGAAGAAGGACATAACACAGCACAAAGCAGGGAAACTAGGACCTTAGGTGGATGCGGGGCTTACATTTGTAAGATCGGACCCCAAGTCAGAACTTTTCTCACGGACATTTACTCAGGATGGCGTAAAATTGTGGTCTGACCTTAAAGCCAAGCAGCTTTCTAGGAACTTTGCTGTGAAACCCAGCTAATCTCAGGAAGCTGTGTAATTTGAAAGAGGAAAAAAAAACCATGTTTTTCACAGTGTGTGAGGGCTGAAGGCTATGAATAATTTCTCTCACTGCTCTAATCACTTACAGCCGAAGTTGGAAATAACTTTTTTATGGTCTAGTTGCAAGATGAAGCATGTCATTTAGAGATTTACTATTTTGTTGTTACCTTTTGATTTATTAAGCCAGTTAAGGACAAAGCTAAAGTTCCCTTGCCCCTTTCAGATTTCACAAAGCTGTGGTTAGTGAGGATATATACTGGAAATCAAACTGAGAACCTTGAACTTGTTTGGCAGGCACTGTGCCACTGACATAAGTCCTCAGCCCAATAAGGTTTTAATTTAGTTGTTATTTGTGCAGTTTTCCAAAAGCTTTTGCTAGTAGAAATTTCATAGGACAATAGATTCCTAAAATATAAAATATTCTTCATGTTCTTTTGATTATGGTTGTTTTATATTGTTGGGGCTTTTCCCCCCTATTATACCTCCTTTTGTGGGCTGGACAAAAGCAATATACTAGTGCTACCATTAAATTTTACTGAATTATGTGTCAGAATTGTTCTCCAGTTGTAGTATCCATTGTGCCTCTATGAACAGTAGTATAAATTTTTTGTGTGTGGGTTTTTGTTTTTGCTGCCGGGGATCGACCTCAGCACCCGGCACTTTCTAGGCAGACACTTTGCCGCTGAGCTGTCTCTGCATTCAGCCCTATGAAAGTCTGAATAAATGATTCTCCTTAAGGATCATTTTAAATGATTTTCTTGTCCTGTGTTTCTCAAGGTAAGAAGTAGAATTTCTGGCCATAAACCCACCGCCAACTTACTCTCTGGGAGCGTTAACAACACTGTCGCCAGATCAGTATTGTGGGTGCTGTGGGTTCGTGGTCAGACACATGGGTAGGATCACATGGGGATGCCAGTTCCGAAGGGAGCCCCAGCTGTTCTGGCCAGGCAGCTGACATGGTTCTCTGACCAACATGGAGCCTGTTTCAAGCACACTGCAAATGCGCTCATGGGAGTTACCTCTTTTCCCACAGCTCTATGAGGATTGGGATTTATAACTTTACGTCTTAAAATTTTAGTTCCAAGGACTGTGGAATGAGATTGCATTAGCCTGGCAAGAGTACTTATTTATGAAACACACCCCCTCCCCAGTAGAAGCAGCCAGGTAGACATGACAGCTTCTCAGCAGTGTTTGTGGACCAGGCTTCACTGGGCAAGGCTGCAGGTCTGATGTGTTCTATGCTCACGGTTTCCCATACTTCTGTCTCCAGGGCTACCAGGATGTTCGGGACCGGATGATTCACCGGTCCACCAGCCAGGGTTCCATCAACTCCCCTGTGTACAGCCGCCACAGTTACACTCCGACCACGTCACGCTCACCTCAGCATTTCCACAGACCTGGTAAGGGCCACTGCTCCTGAGATCCAGGCCCCTTGCATCTTGGTGTGACTTTTCCTTTCCTCTATTGATAGCTTATTGAAAAATCTCAGGGCCAATATTTCTACCCCACTCCCAGAACAAAACGAAAATGGGTATCCAATTGCATTTTGCATTATGGCTTTTCCTAAACTATCGATCCTGTTGTGACTATTTTCATTTCGATTTAGTAAATTCCATTTAGACAGTGAAGTACTGGAAGCAAAGGAGATCTTTTTCCCCCTTAATAAACATCTAAACACTTTGGGACTTCAAATGAAAATTTCCAAAAGAAAAAATTGTATGTCCTTTGTAGGCAAATCAGTGTCATCTCAAATCCTATCTTAGCCATTTGTTGACTGGCTTCTAATACCCTTGTCCAGACACTGAGCGTCCTCAGTTACAGAGCTCCTAAGAGGAGGACTCAGGACTGTACGAGGTTACTTTGGAGGTAGTTCCGAGTCCCAGGATGTTGAATCGGACTTGGATGACATAAAAACCTCAAGGAGGTGCTGTCACGGAGAATGTCACAGAGTTAGGAGACCTTAGCTAACGCCACCTGCAGAGAATTTCATCCCCGTGGCCCTCTGTGGGGTCACACACGCGTGCGTGCGTGTGTGCGTGCATGTGTGCGTGTGTGCGCGTGTGTGTGTGTGTGTGTGTGTGTGTGTGTGTGTGTGTGTGTGTGTGGCCAGGCAATGAAGATCCCCGTACAGAGACAGGATTCTGCCACAACAGTCACAGGGGAGATTTGGCCTCCAAACAAACTTGGTAATGATGTGCATCTCCGAAGACTTCTTTTTAAGCTGTTTTCTTCTGGCCAGCTCGATGAGAACAAATTCACCCAGTGTTAACTTTTTAATAAAATGTACAAGAAATAAAACAGGAGAAATCAGCCATGTAAAAAAAGGCCACAGAGTTCTCCTTAAAGTCACGGATTTGACAGAAAATATTGTATCCTTCGATAAAAAATCAGTTTCTCCCGGTATATATGTGTATATATATTCATCAGTATCTGCTGGGTTATATTAAATGAAGGTTTTTAGGAATTTCCTTCTTTTAAATGCACACCTATACTCTTTTTTATTCATGCCCTGACCTGAGTCTCAGTTTAAGCCACTACCTATCTAGGCGATAGAAATACTTACATCGCCACTGCATGTGTGTCACCAAGGCCCCAGCCCTGAGAGTGGTGGGGGGCCCAGGGACCCTTTCCTGAGACCCCTGAGCAGAGAGGGAGTGGCTGGCCAGCCACGCCGCTGCTCCTAAAAGCGTCCGTCCTCGGTAAGCAGTAGGACGCTCTCCTCCCTTCCGCTCGCAGTTCCGAGGCCAGCGGGCTCTGCTGCGTGCCCGCCTCTCTCATTCACCCAACGGATGCAGGCACCAGGTGTTACAGTTTTGCAGTGATTTTTGAGGCCTACCCGCCCAAAGCGGAAATCACGTCCTCCTTTGGATCCTAGCATAGCACCTCGATGTGAAACCCCTAAATTCCGGGTACCAGATGGTGGCTTACATCCTCTGGGTCTGAGTTCCTTCCTTCGCTCTGAAACTCTGTGTTTTCCATCCCCACCGTTTTATTTCCATGTGCAGTTGTCAGGACTCAGCTTTGTCCTTCGAAGAATGCAAATGGGTTTTTCTTCTAGGAAACTAAAATACAGTGATTTCCAAAGGGATAGGTGTGCAGTTTAAAAATAAAAGCAAGGCTGGGGAGATAACTCAGTAGAGACTATAAGCCAAGGATACAGCTCAGTGGCATAAGCGCCTGCCTGGCAAGCGCAAGGTCCTAAGTTCGATCCCCAGTGAGAAAAAGAAAACCCCAAAACCTGACCTTTCCGTATAGGCACTCTTTTCAAGCTTCTTGAAAGGTTGTCACTTTTTATTTGCATGTCAGTGGTTCTGTTTTTTAGTTGCTTTTCTAAAAAATAGCTTTTGTTGAGTCTATGCGAGGTGTCATCCTAGAGCAGGCCCTGAGTACATGCCTCCTCCATGGCCATTCATTCTTGGGGTGACCTGTGTCCCCGATCCAGCTGCAGACTCTTCCCACGTGGCCACCTCCTCCACAGGGGCATCTATAACCCTTTTCCTCTTCCTTTTTCAGATTCCTAACTAATGCTCTTTATTTTCCTCCCTTGGAACAATTTTCCTCCCTGCTCCTGTGTTAATTTCTGCTCTTTTCTGTTTCCCCTGCCCTGCCCACCGTCTGGCGGCCCAGAGCTCTTGTCCCCTGGTGGGCAGAGGTTGTCCCACCTGCTCACCAGCAGCCTCAGCTCCACCCACGGTGACTCCCGCCCCAACCCCCCCTTCAGACACCACTTCCTCCCCCAGATGAAAGGTAAGGAGGCAGGTGCACCTGGAGTGGAGATTTATTAGCACCCTGCTGAGGCTAATAAGGCGGATCTCCAGGAGTTAGTGCTTCTGACCCATCAGCATGCCTGCCTGCGTCATGACTTAGCCCAAAGGTGGCCTTAGAACTGGCACTGCGTCCTGCATTCCTGAACCATGTGTCATTTCTAAGGGCTGTAGATGAAGAAACAGGAAGTATATTTGACTGTAAGAGTCATCATCCACCTCTTAGGGAAAAAGTATATATTATTATTTTATTTTTATATCAAAATCAAGATACATACTTGGTGTATTTTCCAGGTTTAATGTGTAATACGTCTCAGCAAAGCACAGTGGTATCTATAATGAACATCAGAAAGCCATCCTAGGGGTGATAAGCCTTTTGCCGTAGTAGTGTGGTTGGCCGGCATAGAAATGACCTGTGACGACCTAACTTAAATTTCTCTCTTGGCGCCAACTCTCAGAGCGCTTTGCTTTTGATTTGTCCCAGTTTCCGTCTGACAAAGAAGAGAGGTTTCACCTTCTGTCTTCCGTACCTGCCTTGCATTCCTGCGCCCTCTCTGTGTGGCATTTTTGCTGTCCTCTGCATTGCTGCTTATGCTCTGTATGGTTCTCAGCTGGGGTTCTCTGCGAGTCGGGGAGCCAAGAACAGAGGAGCGGCCATCACTTACATGAAATTCAGCTCCCAGAGAGACGCCCACTTGTTCCTTAGTCTTAATTTGAACTAAGTTAACAACAAAAATAGCAAGAGGAGGCAAGTGCAGAGGCTCCCATGGATCTTAGAGCAATCTTGAGAGCTGCCAGCCAAGTGCCCGTGTCCTTGGCGCATCTGTTCAGTAGCGAAAATGTTCTAGTTTCCTGAACTGTCAGTGTCAGTTTACCCCAGTATTTTTCTCGCAGCTCACTTAGATTTTTGAGCAACTAAGTGCTAAAATGTCAGTGTACTAAGCTTATTTTTATGTAGTTATTTTACAAGTTTGCTATTTCAGCATTTTCTGTGCTTCAAAAATATTGCCAATGTGCTTACTGAAGAATCACCCCATTTGCCGTTAGCAAATGGTTTTTGTAAGCACAGCACTTTCTCAAACTCTTGACAGAGTATTTAAAGCTAGTTGCCAATTAGTATTTGAGAGAAAATTTTTTATCATGTAAATGTCAAGATGATATTTTGCTAATGCTTCTAAAGTCATAAAAAATTACTGAATAAAATCCAGTGTCTATTCAAAATACAATTTAATGTAGAAGCCCTTGGCCAAGTTAGTTGGTTGCAGTAATTTCAAACATTCAAGCGAAAAGTACATTTTTTTTATCATTAAGACATAAACTTTTTTATTTGATTATTAGGTTTCACACTTCAGAATGTAGATTGATTAAAACATAATAGACCCTATAAAGTTTTTTTTCTTTTTAAAAAATATATTTGGTTGTTTCAGGATCTTATATGCAGCTCAGACTCATTGTGATCCTCCTGCTTTCAGCCTCTCCAGCGCTGAAATTACAGGCATGCACAACTCTACCTGGACTCTGTGGCCGGCTCAGCCTGCCCTGGGGTAGAGGCTGGCAAAACATGTGGTGCCTGGGATTGAACTGCAGTCCCTGTGCTTGCCTAAGCAGGTGCCTTAGTCTGCTGAGCTATGTCAGCAACCCCCTATAAAGTTTTATCAAGCTTGCACAAAATTTCAGGGATTAAAATATTTCACAGGTCTGTGAATAGCTAAAGAAGAAATAGTCTGTGGCCACAGGCATCTTGGATTTAAATACTGTCTCGGTCACTCACTGGCAGTCTGAGCTAGTCCTTTGATTGCTGCTTGCCTCATCTGTAAGTGGGAAGGGCGAGGCCTACGTCCTGAGACCTTAGGCTGTGTGAGGGGAGCAGTCCTGGTGTACATCACACAGCAGTCAGCAGGAGGCCCTGAAGCAGCCTTGATCCCATCGTTCCATTCACTTTTTATAGCCTCTCTGGGAAGCAGGCTGAGCAGAAACACCAAGGAGCTGAGGATCCCGGTGTGTAACTGCCGCAGGCTCACTGCTGGGAAGGGGCAGCATCTGGACCAAACTCCAGGCCTTCTCATCCCTAGCAGAGCCTATTCACTTTGGGGCCCTGAGGATTGAACCCAAGACCTATGCACCGTACTAAATTCCTGATCTCATTTAGTTAGAGATTGAGTGTCACTTAGTTGTGAACCCCAGTTGATCAGAATCTTGGGGCAAGGTTCAAACTTGTGATCTTGCTGTCTCAGTCTCCCAGAGTCCTGGTGTTATGGACATGCACCAACAGCACTTACTCAGGAAATATAATTTTTAAAACATCTTTTATTTTTCCATCTCTTTTTAACCAGAAAGCTGCATTCTTATGGATACTAGTACCCTCCTCAAAAAATCTTTCCTGTTAAATTACAAAATCAACATGTTTTACTTTATAATAGAAATACCAAATTGTTATAACAATTATAATACTTCTGTGTGCCATTGTGCATTGTTTAAAATGTAGATCTACATTCTTTTCCATTTTCTGTGACTCTGAAGCTTTGACACAGATATTATGAGTTAAAACGATAAAAAGCAGTAGGCCCAAAGGAATTAAAATGACCCTTAACTTTCAATTTGAAAAATATCTAGTGATCTCTCTCTCATTTTCTTTTTAATTGGCTATATGCCTATATTTCATTCTTATAGTCTATTATGTTTTTCAAAAACAGAATGTTATGTACATAATAGTCATGCTTTTTGTAAACTAGGTGAGCTGTTATATCTTCATATAAAAATATTGTTTTAAAAACTAATTTATGTGAATGGATAAATTCTGATTCTCCAAGGGATCACTTCTTGGTTATTTTGGAAATTGTATGCATTTACAAAGAAGGCCTCTTCAGCACCTGGAAATTTCAGAATGGAGAAACTTTATAGCCCTTGGAGGTACACACACACATACAATCTTTCAAGTGGGGCCTGGCACCCGGGATCTTCTGTGGCCTTGACTCACACACATACTTGGAGCTTGACTTAGGATCACAGGGGAATGATGTGTATACATGGGCGTGAGCCGGGGATCTTGGTTTACAGTAGGATGACATCTCAGGAGCCACCTCAGCTGGTGAGCAGCAGGAAGCCCAGCCTCTGTAACCCAAGTACACTTCCTGGTCCTTGCTTCCCGTGCATGTAGCCCAGGCCCTGAGGTTCACTGAGCTGAGGATGCCTGCATGGGGCAAAGCTGGGATGCACGACACACCATCTTTGCTTTGTTCCCTTCCCCATTCATTTCCTGTAACTCTCACCTTGTTTTAAGGTTTCTGTTTTTATTTCTCTAACCTTTGTTGCAGCCTCAGTCTTTATGAGTATGTTGAGCCTATAGGACAACAGATGCTGGAAGATTCACAACAAATACTTCCTTCTGGTTTTGGACTGTGTTTGTGCAATATTTGATGAGCCTCTCTTCTTCCCCTTTGAAATACTGGTGCATGTCACATCCTGTGCCTGGGAAGTAGGAATTTCAGAGTGGAAGATGACCTAGCTGAAATCTCTTTGAAAGGAACGGTCGCTGTTGTACCATAGCTCTGAGTTCCTGTGCTACACATATGAATTCAATACTTACTAAATAAGTAATGTTTAAACCTCTTTTTGAAATTCTAGACCTTCTTATTGCTGAAGGCCCAGAAATTTAAACTGAGTCGGAAAATATTCTAAACGCTGCCATCGAGGCCCCCTGCAAATACACCTTTATGTTTGGGGCTATAAGCACCGAGTCCTGGGAGCCAGGCAGTGCTCCGGCAGCTTGCGCCACAGAACCGTGCACCTCTGCCTCTCAGGCCCCAGGGGTGCCAAGAAGTGGGAAACTGAGGAAAGCATTTGAATTCACAATTACAGCGAGAATCCAGTAAATTAACCTCTCAAGGACTAAAGAAATTGTCCTATTAGGGCGTGAGGGAAGAAGCTAAACATTAAGGTCAAGGAATATAAAATTGGGACGAGTCATTACAATAGCCAAGGTCACCAAAAACTTAGGCTGACCCAAGACTGACGTAAGAGACACAACAGCTGTGTGACATTTGTGCTGTTTTATATATATGGGGGGGTATAGATCCATATACTAGTATATTAATTTTTTTAAATGTCTTAGTCCAAGCTAATGAGTAAGTATGGCCATGATGATAGCACTGACATTTTCCCAGTGGATTTCATCTGATACTTCTGACTTTAGTTTGCCCAAGTTATGAGCTAAAACTCAAATTTTTCTGCCAGGGTAAAGTTAAAGGTTACAGCATTTAAATGTGGGGTGTTGGTATTAGAAAAGAGTGACACCCAGTTGGTGGTAGCATTCAGCCAGAATTCATGAATTGGGGAATCTAGCGGCTCCTCCAGGAACCTTCCAGAGACTTTGGACTTGCTGGAGAAATGCCAGGCTCCTGCTGCCACCTTCACCAGAGCATCCGATTGGCAGAAATATTTAAACACTTGGACACTTGTCTTAATTCTGACAACCTTCAACCTCTGTGTCCTGCCTGTGCAGCCAGTTTTGCATGTGTGTGATTTTTGCAGTAAATAATTAGCAAAACAGGTTCAGTGGGGTTTCGTCTGGTCAAGTAGAAGGTCAGGACAGTTAGAGGTACAGGATTAAGGGCAAGAGTGGCCAGTGGTCAGGACACACCAAAAGAGTCTTCAAGAGACCAACAAGGAGAAAGCAAGAAAGGGGGCCTGTTCTACGCTTCCTCCTGAGAATTAGTCTGCTTTTTAATTATGGATGATTGTTAACAATTTTCTAATGCTCATAAAATTAAAGGATTCTTCTGAAGTAAAGCAATTAAATTGGTGCTACTGAGGATCAGCTAGAACGGGAGAGCAGTACGTGGGGTGCTGTTGGGATCCTGCTGCTCCGCCGAGGCCTCTCGCTTCTATTAATTAAGAGATTAGACGGGGAGGATGGCTGATCCGATCCTGCAGTGCTGCTTGCCGCATTAGGCCATGCATACCCGTGGAATTAATTAGCTGGCCTCCTTCAATTATTCCCTTGCCCTTATTAAGCAGGTACCTAGGCCAGGCAGTAGGCTGAGTGCTGAGGAGAGGGAAGGAGACCCAGGCCTAATTCAGCGTAGCACCGCATTTCCTGTTTAGTGTACGTCCCATCCCCCTGCCCCTGCTCCCCCTACCCAGCGTTTTGTATGCATTTTTTTTTTTCAAGCATGAGTTAGTTACTGCTCTTTGGGAGAATAAGATTAAATGAGATCACCTTTTTGTATACTAGCAGTTTTTACTTATACACTGAGCTATAGCCTCAACACACGCCAACCTTGTTAATTTTTTATTGTGAGGGTCTTGCCAAGTCTAAAAGTTGCCAGGCTGGACTTGAATCTGTCTTTCTGCTTCAGCCTCTGTAGTGCTGGGGTTGGACTCACGTGTGACCTCGTCCAGCTGTCAGGCTTGTTAATAAATGAGTACTTTGGGAATGCTTCATAATTATACATATATGGTATAGGGCCTCAGTATGCAGCTCAGGCTTGTAGTATTCCTCCTGTCTCACCCTCCCCAGTGCTGGGATTACAGGCGTGCACCACCATGTCCAGTTTCAGGGCTAGCACTATGCACCCAGGGTTCTGGGGCCTGCACAGCATGTAGTGCCAGAAGTCGAACTTAGGACCTAGTGCTTCCCAGGCAGGCACTTAGACAGCCGAACTATCTCCGTAGCTCCATAATTTTTGGAAACTAATATTTGGCTTAACTGGTAAAGTCAACATTAGAATAGAATGCTAGAAGCCGGATGCTATAGATTCCTGAGGAGAACTGACAGGCCTCAGAACACCACCAAGAGCCTAGGAGCTAGATTTTTTTTTTAAGAATTTTTTATTTTATTTATTTTTTTCTTCTTTCAGAACCTTTGTTTGTTTATTCACTCATTCTTATGGCTGGCTCAGGCCGCCCCCAAGGCAGGGCCGGAGCAGCATGTGGTGCCAGGGATCAAACTGCAGTCCCTGAAGCTGCCCAAGTTTTCCCAAGCAGGCACTTCAGACCACTGAGCCATCCCACTGGGCCCCTAGGAGCTAGATTTGAGAGCTAGTAACAAGTCGACATCTCACATCTGGATTCTTGGTCCAGATTTGGTACGCATCTGGTCTCTGGTTACCTAAATATGTACATAATTGAGAAGTTAGAACTATTCAGCATATTTTTTTTGAGACAGGATCTCACTATGTAGATTAGGTTGACCTTGAACTCACTTTGTAGCCCAGGCTAGCCTTGAACACACAGCAGTCCTCCTGCTTCAGCCTCCCTAAGTACTAACATTACTGTGCCCAGACATTTATCATATTTTAGTACTGCTGCAATTCTTTGATAATTTTCTGGACAAAGGAAAATTCACCTTAAAGAAATGGGATAGTGGTCTCTCTGCTAACTGAGCTATCATTTGCTTAAAATGTATAGGATTTTTAGGATTAGTAGATAAATCAATTGGACTGAAATTAGAAACTTGCGTGCTTTAAGGAATACCAGCAAGAAAGTGAAAAGAAAAACTATAGAATGCAAAAGAATTGCAAACGATGTCTGATAAGTCATGCATCCACCTATATAAAGAGCTGTTACAGCTTACAAGTAATTCACATTAAAGCTCATTAACTTCTCATAGTTCCATGTCTTCCGAGGTATTCTTGAGACAGGTCATTTACCTGGATGTGTGGTCCAAGCCCAATTAGAGCAGTTGTTGATCTTTTTCCAGTTGGCCTAAGTTTCCATTCACCCTTGCAGTTCTCCTGGAGGTTTAGAGGACTGATGGTGGCCCTGGTGGACTTGAGGCCCTTACAGCTGCATCTGTAGTTTCTCCTTCAAGAGCACAGTTCTGTCCAGCCACAGTGCGGGTCCTCAGTCCCCTTGCAGTGGCCCTACCCCACTGCTCTCCCTTGCAAAATGTGGGCTGTCCTATTCTCTGAGTAGCTTCCTCTCCAGTGCCTGGCCCAGGGAGCTTTCTTCCCTGTGTGTCCTTTCCTAGCATTTTTCTTATATCTTTGAATAATTAGTCACGTGGGTGTGGGAGTCACTGCACGCACGCGCATGCGCATGCGCAGTCTGCCTCAGGTAGGTGCTTCGCAGGGTGGGCATTATATTTCAATCACCTGTTTTGTCCTCGATAGTAGTCAGCCCTCAACCAGAAGGGCTGTTCAGGAAATTCATTGGTAATAAAAGTAAAGCGCTGGTAGAGCGGCATTCTTGGAGGAGAGCGTGGAGAAAGCTCTAAGTGGTCCCTTGTTACCTGACACAAAAGGATCTGATGGTATTTTGTATATTTCAAAGTGAGGAAAATGGAAACTTACAAAGCGCTGCAATGAAGGTGCTTTGTATTCCTAAGGGAAAGAACTGGGTGACCTCAGGGGCCTCGCTAGAGAAATGCAACTCTGCCGTGCAGCCTCTGCCTGGAAGCCCTGGACCTTTGAAGGGTGGGGAGTTGCATATCTCATCCCTGTCCTTGCTTGGGGGTTAATCATCTGACAGCTGCTCCTGAATTAGTAGCAAGTTGCTCTCCATCCCCCCCACAGGGGTCTTGCAGCTAACCCATTTGCCACCAACTCACAGGCTTTCACCGCATGCCATTGGAATGACGCATCTGACGCTAGCTGCTTTGAGCCCTGGTCCATATGAACTTCAGTTTCCTCTTTGGAAAACTAACCCTGATCCCACCTTTGTAAGCCAAGTTGATAAATGGAGTCTGCACCCCTTGATGCTGCTCTCTGATGTACCCCCCCTCCCATTGGTTGTGTTGAATTTTGACTATGCTTGCTTGGTTTTGTTTATTGCTCTCCCTTCTCTCATTTTGTTTTCTCCATTCTTATTGGAGGCAATGAGCCATCCAGCGGCCGGAACTCCCCTCTCCCTTACCGGCCCGACAGCCGCCCTCTAACTCCAACTTACGCTCAGGCCCCTAAACATTTCCATGTTCCAGGTAGGCGCTGACCGGTCTGTCTTGGTGTCCTGTCCCCATGTAGAATGTAGCCTTGTCGCTTCGTCTGTCTCCATTTCTCATGCTTGTTAATTGAGATGCACACAGTTGGCACACCCTAAATGGCAGGATCTAACTCCGAGGGCCTTTCACAAGATCCGTAGGTCAAAGACCAAGATCGCATGGGAAGTTCTTTCATTTCTGTTATTTTATTTTTGCTGTTTTTGTTTTGACCAAACTGAGGGCATCATGTACCCAAGGCAGAGGTCCTACCACCGAGCCATACCCGCAAACCTCAACTTTTTTTTTTCAAGAGGATGGGAGGCAGGGGATGAAGAAGGGATGAAGGAAAGGAGTTGGGCTATTTGGTTTAAAAGTTTTTGTTTTTGTTTTTTAGTTTGTGTCTTGGTTTTTGGCTAAATTTTGGCATTTATTTTAGTATCATTTAAGATGTTGCTCTGTGGTTCAAGATCCTTAACTATCACCGTGGTAATTTAGTAACTTCACGTCCTAAAGATTGAGCCACGGTGCCAACACATTTATATTTCCTAGTTGTCGCTCATGTGGACATTTTATCCCATGGGTTTTTCTTTGGAAACGGGTGTATCACTGGGCCCAGCAGCGATGGTCTTTCTGCAGTTTGCAGCTGACCAGCCACCTCTGTGACCCACACAGACATCTTGCAATTTAGGCTTGGCACTGCCCCAGGCTTTGCTGCCGTAGTCACAAGCCTTTGCTGTCACAGCAGAAATAGTAAACTGCCATTAAACACTGGAAAAGACAGACATATCAATATCTTACCATTTAGGGTAGGCTCAGCCACAATGTTATTTTTCCTTTGGAATTACAACTTTGTTTCTATTACCTATTGAAAGTGGTTTAATAACTTGCCCACCACATTCATGTAAGTATACATATTTGGAATCTGTACTAGTAGATTTTTTTTTCTTTTGCAATGTAAACTTAATCTAACCTAAACAGAGGATAGCTAGGACTGCCATATATTTTTTTTAAGTTTCATTGAATCTTAAAACGATTGTTCTATATTTGAGATTTTTCATGTGAAGAATGCCTTTACCAAGCCAGAAACCTTTTAAACTTGTTTGAGTGTCTACAGTTCAAGCAAAATAGTAGCATGATCCAACTGGGTTCTCAGTAGCTACAAGGACAGTATTTAGTGCCACTTTTCTACTTTCCTTTTTCATTCTTCCTTTAAAAAAAAAAAATTCAACCTATACAAATGAGAGTTTTATTTGACTATCTAACAGCACAATAAGATAGCCTAGTACAGAGAAGATATTCCTATGATTTTAAAAAACAGGTTTTTAGAAGTGTTTCCTACATTGCTTTCCACCTGTTCTCATTAACTGAAAGGGTAAATTGAGCCGCTGGTATCTACTGGGAGCTCAATTTCTAGACAGTAGCAGTTTGAGGATTTTTCTCCAAACTGGTTATGTCTTCCTTACCATTTGAGCGCCTCCACTGCTTGCACTTTTTCCTGTTTCAATCCCACTTTCAGTGAAGTGTGTATTGGAAATAAATGGCTCATGAGTAAGCTACATCTCTCTGTATGCTAAGACGTATTACAAAGACTTCCATGTCATGTGTCTATAGTAACTCATTTCTGTAACCTCTTTTGCCAGTGAAGTCAATCTTTGTAAGTAACCTCTTTTGCCAGTGAAGTCAATCTTTGTAATACAAAAGTTAGCCTTTGGGCTTGTTTTTGTCCAAGAGTCTTCTGTTTATTGTGCTTCATGGTTGGTTGGTGGTCTCTCGTTGCAGAGCCGGTGCCAGTAATCACACACCTTTGCTTTTTCATTTCCACAGATCAAGGGATCAACATATACCGAAAGCCACCCATCTACAAACAGCATGGTAAAACTCACTTTCCTCTGCATAGCTTTTCAGTAGTGGAGTCAGCTGGACTCTTCTTTGACATCTTCTGAATGCTTTTCTACTGCTGCTTTTGAGAACCAAACTGAGGCATCCAGTATATAATCCCTTTATGGTCCAGTAAGATCTGAATAGTAAACCTTCTTTGATGGAGAACCCTAAGCTTGATTAGAAGTATACAGCCTGTTTGTCAGTCCATCAAACCATGTATCACTGCACTCATAGAGAAGGGGAGTATTGGTAAGCAAACAGCTCATAGGTGTCCTAGCAAGGCCTTTTTTTTTTTTTCTTTTTTTGCCATCACATAATTTAACCAGCCTCTAAAACATGATGGGTTTGCAATTAGCTTGACTATTAAAACTAGTGAAAGTAAACCATCCACGAAAAAATAGTTTGACTTTGACTAAGACTATACTTTGACTAAGACTACTAATCCCACTCCTTGCTGCTTACAAGACATGCTGGGGTCTGAGCCATGTGGTGGACAGGGCACCTGCTAAGAGGGTGCTTATTCAGAAGCTTCTTCCCACCCCTTAGAGCTCTGTTGTCAAGAACGTAATTCCTCTGGGTTCCATTTTGTCTCCTCCGAGGACCAGTGGGTTAGATGGCATTGTCTCTGGTATCCCTTGTATACAAAACAAGAAACAGTAAATTGGATTTATAATCCTGCTTTCCTGTTCTGAGAATATAACTGTTTTAAATACAATAAACCACGTTCACTTATGCAAGTCACATTCTCCTCCACCATTTGAGGTCCCTCAGGATATGTCTGTCATAATCTTTGTGACAAGATAGTGATTCCCAAAAACCCTACACAAATCATACCTGGGAATTTGAGGACTGCCTCTAGAACAAGTCATTAAGGCTTGCCATGAAACGTGAATAAAATTGTGAATAGAATGAGAAAATATTGAGGGGAAATATAGGGAGGAAATGAGAAAGTGTGCATCGTGATGGTTCTGAAGCCCTGTGGTTTTTTTCTTTTCCTCATTATTTTTCACAGTTTTACATCACCTGCTTGCATTTTAAGTTTAACATTGCTTTTGTTTTTGTTTTGTTTTTTATGGCTTAATGTCTTCCCACACACTCATTAACATGTGAATGTTTCACTACTGACTTCACCAATTCTAATCCGTAAGTACTGTTTGAAGCCATGCTTTTTATATATATATAAGTAAGTTTCCCAGAATTTGATTTAAAGATTTTTAGAAAATATCAAAATAGGCCCTATTACTCTGAAGAAAAATAAGAAAATAATTAAGATTTCAGGATACTGGATAATGTTACACTTTACTTGGGAGAAATTCATTGTCTTCTTCCCATGAGACTTTGCCTGAAATGTTTCGGTTGTTGTCATTAATTGACAGGGGCACAGCCGAAGAGGCAGCTTGAAACCAATGCAGGACTGCCCGTCTGTCCACCCCAGAGATGCCACGCCTCAACCTGGTGTCTGCCTTCATGGATATTCAAAACACAAACTTTAAATTAAATCACTTTTTTGTAATTCACACTTTAGTCTGTCCTATGCGAACATCTTTTGCCCCTCTCTGGCAAGGGTATTGCTGTCTGTGTTTCCTGAAGTGAGGTTGTTTTCCTCATGAGAAACACTGTCCCCCACCGACCCAAGCTTTGTGCCCTTATTATGGCACCTCCTTGATCAAATTATCTAAGCAAATTAAGACGCAGAAGGGTACTAAAAAATGAAAAAAAAATTGGAGCTGGAGCATCAAAAGATGATTTCCAGATATTCAAATAAAAGCCCAGAAAGAAAAAAATAATAATAAGGCATTGTTAAGAAACATGTAAATATTGGTGACATTGCAAACCAGTTTGTAAATAGCCAGCATTAGAGCCTGACCACTTAACCTGGTCTGTTTTCCCCAGTGCTAATTATTTAAGACTCTAAACCAAGTGGCATGGCCTGGAAGCCATGATGAACTTGGGGAACTCATGTTCTTGCTAGGTTGGCTTCTGTTCTTTCATAGTTGGTTGCCTTGTTTGAGCACACAGACCCTGGACCAAAGCAGTGAATGAGGATGGTAAAAAAAATATGTATATATAATGCCAAATGCCTGCAGGCTGAAAGTGGGAGTCCTCGTTGCCATTTCTCCCAAAACACCAGGGCTTATACATAGACGAAGGTGTGTGTAAGGATTAAAGTGAACTGGGCCAGTTTATTCATGACTTCTGGCCCAAAGATTCAAAGTCTGCCACCTTTCTAAAGCACTAGTAACTACGGTCCAGTGTTGTTGTATGCTTTTAATTCAGTCTTTAATTTCTAATTTTTAATTCTAATTTTTAAGTTTTCAAATTCTCTAATTCCAAGTGTATCTTGGAGAATAACTATGAATAGACCTTCCTGGGATTGTAGAAATGATCTGTATCAGTGTGGATATCTGAAACAGTAGCTGCTGACCACTGGGCACTTGAAATAGAGTTCATGCAACCAGGGATTGAATTCTGAGTTGATCAATTTTATGTTTTATTTAATTTCATTCGTTTAGATTTAAATAGACATGTGGAGCTTTAGGACAAGTCTTTTTTGGGTGTAGAATGAAGCTTTGCTTCTGACCTGAAATAAGGAAAACAAGCTAAAGGGTCACCAAGCAATTGCTGGGCAGTGGTTTGTGGTGATCCACAGGGCTGTGTGGGGCTACAGCTTTTGCAGGGAATGAGAACGCGATGTCGGTGGGTTTTTGCCACCATGGCCTCGAGCTCCGATAGCTAAGCAGCCCTGGTTCCCACCTAGATGCAGCTGCCTCGGCAGCCCAGAGCAAGTCCTCAGAAGACATCATCAAGTTTTCCAAGTTCCCAGCAGCCCAGGCGCCAGACCCCAACGAGATACCAAAGATTGAAACAGACCACTGGCCTGGTCCCCCCTCCCTGGCCGCCATAGGTACGCACCTGATGCAGCTAAGTCAAGCGCGAGTGGCTAGGGCAGCTCCAAACAAAATGCTTAGAAGCAGGTGGGAAAATGTGTCCTATCATAATATTAGGCTCCTAAGAACAGATGACCAAGAGGTAGGACAGCAAGAACTAACGTGATACTAGTGTGTGCACAAAATGTGTCCGAGTTACAAAAGCACATCTACCAGAGCCTGGTTCTAACCAAATCCACCAAGATCAGGACTGGTCTAAAACTGGTGGCATGCATGGACTCTTGGAGTTAGCACAGTAAAATCAGTAACTCTTGAACGCAGCTCAGCTGAAGCCTTGTGGCAAGAGCCTTGTTCTAGGTGAGAGTGTAGTGGCTGAACTTACCAAGTGTCCATTGAAGTATTACTTCTTTCAGTTAGGTTTGTCTTAGACTCCATCAGGGTTATAGTCACCATCCTCTTAGCAAGTAATATTAATACTGGAGCACTTTCACTTTCTTGCAAAAATCACATTCTCCAGTACTAAGAGGGCTCCTGTGAATAGTACATGTAATGAAATATTATTGTTTGGGTGAAGTTAAGTGATTTTACATCTGTCATTTCATGAATCCTATGTGAAAGCGTCACACTGGAGCTGTCTCATTCTTTGCTTTGTGCTTTCCAATTGTGTCTGCGTCTTTACTGTTTTGTGGTAGTGAAATCACTCAGCCTAAAAAGGAGTGTCAATAAACACCAAGGCTAATAACTAAGCTCTACTGAAAATGCTGTGAGTCAGCCTTTTAAAAGATTTGTTTTCACATACCAGTTGATACCTAAAAAGCCTTCAATCTTCCAAAAATTTCTGATCATACATACAAATCAGGCTAATTTTTATCACATTATTTTTGGAATAACTTTTGTAGGCAACGTAAGTGGTTTTTAAAACAATCTTTATAGGAATAGTTGAAAGATAATTTACTTGATTCCTTATTCCCAAGTATTCCATAATTATGTTGATGAGATTTAACACGACTCATGCCAACTTGGATCTACTCATTATTATTTGTGTAAAGAAAAAATTCGTATTTTTACATTTATTATTTTAAGAACTAAGTGTCTGCCAATTTGTGCCCTTTAGGAAGTGTGTGAGGCCCTCGAGTTTCTTAGTTCAGTTACATTGCTCATGAAAGCAGCTGTGCTTTGGGAGAGACCTGATCAAGGGAGAGGGAAAATTAATTTTTTGTTGTTGAACTTACCATCATTAAGTAGATTAAAGTTTCTTTGGGTTCCAAATTAAGGAAAATATCAGGTCCATTAATTAAAATGATGAAAACTAAGACTGTTAAGTTTATTTTGATTCAATTAGCAAACTTTCCTGTTTCCTCCCATAGCCAGATTAGTCCAAGCACTTTAGAACAAGCAACAATTATCTTAATCTTCCAGCTGTTCAGACAGATTCCTCCTTTCTATTCCATGTCTCCCCTTCCCTAGGAAGCAAATATGAAATTTGCTCTAGTGTTCCAAAGAAACTGTGTAGTTATAGTAACACTTCATGTAAAGCTCCTTAGAACATTTCTCAAAGTATGAGAGAAAGGAATATTAGAAGTTGTCTTTTGAAAGAAATACAATAAGTGTGCTTTTTAATGAATTCACTAAGAATAGGTAGATAGTCTCATAAAGAACCTAAATAGTCAGAAAAAGAGGAAACTACAAGATTCTAAAACTGGCCAGATAGAGTGACTATCTTATTGATTTATTGTTATAGAGACAAATTTGGATCATCCTATATTTGGAAAATGGGCCACTGGGACATCCAGTAATGGCTAGAGACCTCTCCCCATTTACCACCACGAGATGTGGCCAGTGGTTACTGGTGATTTCCATGATTATGATTGAACAGCCATTTGTCAGGAGGCCCAAGTTCACACTTCGTTTGCATTCATGGTCAACAACATAGCTTGACAGAGCGGCCCATTTTCATGAGAAACCAGCTTTGATGCTGGTTTAGGGGTGAGGGAATCCCCTTAATGGCTCACTTCAACATGTTGAAGGCCTCTCTGACCTTGCCAGCCTAACCCTGTGTACGCTGGTGGACTAGACGGTTAGGATTCCCCTGTCATGGACCTGATGTGTGAAGTTGTCTTTGCTGGGGACTTAGGAACTGACATGAGACGCAGATCAAGTGGCAGAGAGGAAGATGAGGAGGAACTTCTGAGACGCCGGCAGCTTCAGGAAGAACAACTGATGAAGGTTGGTCCTTAAACTGCCTCTGCTCTCTGCAGCTCTAGCTCCAAAGTATACGTATGAGCCACCAACAGGAAAGGAGGATCCAAGCCCACAAGCAGCTTGTGGTCCAGCAGGCGAGACATGACTGGCATTTGCTTAGGAGAGTAAGAAACATGCACTGGCTCTAGGAGAGATGATATTGAGGCTAGAGATAAAAAGTACAAGGCAAGGAGAGTGTGGGTATAAGGGGCGCATGTGCCAGGCAGAGCAAGGTGGCACCCAGTAGATGAATTCCCTTGGGCTGGTGCATCTGTCTGAGTCTGTCTTTGGGACTTTGAAGGGTATGCATGCATGTTTAGACCAGAAGAAAAGGGAACAAAGCTGGGCGTAGTGGCACATGCCTGTAATCCCAGCACTTGGGAGGCTGAGGCAGGAGGATCGGTGTGAGTTCAAGACCAGCCTGGGCTACAAAAGTGAGCTCAAGGCCAGCCTGAACTGCATAGCAAGACCCTATCTCAAAAAGACAAAAAAAAAAAAAAGAAAGGGAACGAAGGGACTGCCACTGCGATGCCCCCACCATGCCCTCCTGCCTTTCTGAAGGGCCTGCAACATTCCAGAAGGATCTACAAACTCTTCCTATCAGTTAGGGTTGGTGATCCCTGGAAGGGTACTTTCCAGAGGTTAGAAATGCACATGACACTCATTACGTGGGAAGAACGGATGCGAAGCACCACCCCAGTGCTGTGTAAAGTGCACCAAAGAAATTCCATGCATGCAAGTCAGAATGGAAACCGTATTACCTCTGAGTGGTAGACTGTGGGTTGTTCTTTTGCTGGGTTTTGTAAAATATGTGCAGGGAGCATACATTCTTTTTTGTTATTGTTGCTGTTGCCGCTGTTTTGCTTTGGTTTGAAGTCGGTGCAATTTTTTAAGGAGGCTAGTCCCAGTCTCCTCTTCCCACATTACAAGTCCATGTGCACACACATGTGCCTGCTGGAGTCTCTTCCTGCCAGGACTTCTGGGGAGGGAGAAGAAAGAGAAAGTATACCTCTGACAGGGAGGCTGACATGGCAAAAAGGAGCCTTGACAGCGAAAGCTAGAAGCAGCCTAGGACCCAGAACCTGACCATGTGCTAGGCCTACCTGTGTTCCAGTCTCAGCCCCAGAAACTTCCTGTGAGACCAGCTAAGAAATCCAGAGTTGTGTTCTGTGGAAGTGGCTGCGGGCTGTGCTTTCATTTTTCTTTTTTGTTTGTTTTTTTCCCTTCTTTTTAATGACTAGCTTAACTCTGGCCTTGGGCAGTTGATACTGAGGGAAGAAATGGAAAAGGAGAGCCGGGAGAGAGCAGCCCTGGCCGCCAGTCGCTATGACTCTCCCATCCACTCAGGTGAGCAGCAAGCCTGCCTTGCCCCACTGAGAGCTCACTGGGCTGGAGCACCACAAGCAGGGCCGCTTGTGGAGGCTTATGGATCCCTAGAGCTCCTGATTCTGAGAGACCGGAGGCTCCTAAACAACTAAAGATGCAGGGTACTGAGTTGCAGCACCGGAATTCAAGCACGGGTCTGCCAAGCCCAACAAGCTGTTAAGAGTCCCATGCCCTCAACACGGGATGCCCTAGGACAGGCCCCCATGGTGCCCGCTGTGGTGATAACTTATGTAGTGATCAGGCCCATCATTCATGCTGCCGTCACATGGGGCATGAGGCTTATGCAGTCACATATGCCTGTATCCAAATCGTTGCTCAGCTGCTTAGCATTTCCTGATCTCCATTCTACAGAGGAAGATGTGGGAGTTTGTGAAGCGCCCAACCAAATGGGGATAATAATAGTAGTATTCGTAGGGTTTCGTTGAGAATGCAAAGAGATAAGGCATGCCAGCCAATTAGACAGGCGCTGGCATTGGAGAGGCACAGCTAGCAGAGTCCCAGCTATACCGTGCGTCCTTCTTTCCCTGTTCCTCCTCAGCAAGGTCACTGTTAGCATCACGCCCTGTGTCCCCCAAATATGGTGGTGGCATCTGTGACCAGCTAGGACCAATGTGGCTCGAATGGTTTTTGCTAAATCTCTTCTGTGAGGAGGCAGAGATGCTTCCAATTTCATGGAAGCACTGGGCTTCTGGTTCCCTGACAATTCCTTTAAAAACTTTTCTTCATTCAGCTTCACCTATTCCAGCATCGAAAACGTCATCTCTCCCTGGCTATGGAAGAAATGGACTTCACCGGGTAAGATTTCTCCTCTGTTGATTACTTCTTTTTCTTTCTATTTTTTTTCCCCAGGGGCTGGGATTGCAAGGTAACGCGAATCAAACTCACAACTTCACCCTCACCAGGCAGGCGCTATCCATTGCTCCTCCTCAGTCCTGCTCAGAGCGCTGCCATGCTCTCTGGATATGTAGGACCCTTGATGTTAGTGTGGGCATGTAAGGAAAATTGTAGCTGCCCTGACCACCTGGTAAAACACTCTGAGTTACAGCCAAAGTAAAATATTTCTATCGAGAAGACTTTATTATTTTAAAGAGAATATTAGAAAAACAATAAAATAATACAGAATTTCAAAACAAGTTGATAGGAAATTAACTACAGTTATTATATTGCATAGCGTTATCTTCAAATGTAAAATGCAAGCACTGACTGCTCCTTGTAACAAACTGATAGGAAGTACTAGAACAATTGTCTCAGCTATCCTGTGTGTGTGTGTGTGTGTGTGTGTGTGTGTTCCTTCCTTCTCTCCCTATCCCAGTTATTCTTTCCTTCTTGAGCAGTTTCTTTGCCTCTCACTGTATCTGTTGTACCTTCTGGGTTTCACTTCCTTTCTTTCACTAAGGAGACAATACCATGTTTATACATGTGAGCACTTATTTCACTTATGAGTATGGTCTCTAGTTGCGTCCATTTGCCTATAAAAGCCTCAAATTTATCTTTCCTTGTAGATAAGTCATACTCCATTGTATACAAACACCACATCATTTTAAAAACCATTCCTTGGTTGATGGGTTTCTGGGTTAATTCCAAGATTTAGCTATTATAAATTGTGCCGCTATAAATATCAGTGCACATATTGGTATTATTTTTAATTCTTCTGGGAAAATACCCAGAAGGAGAATAGCTTGGTGGAGTGGGATCTCTAATCTAATTTTGTTGGGGAATCGCCACACTGATTTCCATAGTGCTTGCAGCAGTCTACACTCCCACTGAGAGTGGAGAAGCGTTCCTTCTTCTCTACAGCCTTACCAGAACTTGTTACTGGTCAGTGTTTTGCTGATAGCCATTTTTGGTGATAGATGAAATGGACTGTCACTGTTACTTTAATTTGCATTTCTTGGATGACCAATGATGTTGAACATTGATTGTTTCATATATTTATTTGCTATTTGTGTATTCGTTGCAGATGACCATTTTTGAACTGGGTCTTTGAATTTTGAGGATTTTTTTTTTATGACTTTTAATAAGAAATATCAATATGATAGTTTCACGAGGATTTGATTTTCTTAATTCATTTTTAAAATTTATTTAATTTAATTTTTTTTTCTTGTTTCAGAACTTTTGTTTGCTTGTTTATTTATTTTTATGGCCGGCTCAGCCTGCCCTGAGGGCAGGGCTGGCGCAGCATGTGGTGCCGGGGATTGAACCGCGGTCCCTGCCCAAGCTTTCCTAAGCAGGTGCTTTAGACTACTGAGCCATCCTGCCGGGCCCCTAAATTCTTTATTTTAGATAGAAATTGTTTGTCTGAGGGATGGTTAGCTAAAATTTTTTCCTCATTTGGGGGGGTTTCCTTTCACTTGGTGGGTGATTTCTTTTGCTATGCAAAAGCTTTTTAATATGATGAGATGTCACTTGCTGATTCTTTGTAGTATTTGTTAATTGCATCTGAAATTTGTTAATTGCCTCTCTGTCTACACTTGTGTCTTTGGGATGTCTACCTACTTTCTCTTCCAGTAGTTTCAGTGTTTCTGTTTTAAATATTTAGATCTCTAATCCATTTTGACTTAGTGCATGATGATAGACATGGGTCTAGTTTGAATCTTCCCTGTGTTGGAAAACCACTTTATCCAGTACCGTTTATTAAGGAGGCCGTCTGTCTTCCAGTGAACGTGGTTAGCCCCTGCGTCAAAGATAAAGTGGCCGACTATGTTTGTAGCTGTGCCTGCATCTTTCAGTGTGTTCCACGGATCTTTGGGCCTGCTTTTTGCTAATCCTGTGCTGATTTCATCACAGTAGCTCGGGTCAGGGATAATGATGCTTCCCACCTTGCCTTTGTTGCTCAGGGTTGACTTTGCTGTTGTAGGCCTGAGAAGACTTGATTAACTTTAAATAAGCGAATGGTCTGTGTTAGCTTAACAGGAGATTATATTCAGCACTATTTGGCAAATAATTGTGCAGTGAAGCAAGAAATGTAATCATTTGATTCATTGTATCTGTTTAAAAATAATGTTTATTGCAGTTGTTTTCTTAGCAAGGTATATAACAAATATAAGTATGTAGCTCCTAGAAAATATATTTTTTATTTATGAACAAGAGACAGTTGCTTACCAAGAGCCTATGGGCAATGAATATACTATAAAAGACAGATTTCATAGTATAGAAAAACTGGGCAGAAAAAGAAAATGAAGATCGGGGAATTTAGTCTGGAAGAGTATTTAGGATTTTGTCACGTCCATTTCTCATTTTCAGCTGACTCCTGCATGATGGCTGTGAAGGCTTGGTAATAACGTGCTTTTCCTTCTTTCAGCCTGTCTCCACCGACTTTGCCCAGTACAACAGCTATGGCGATGTCAGCGGGGGAGTGCGAGGTAAGGCTCCAGGGCTGGCGTGTTCCTTCCCCTGAGCCCGAGGCTCAAGAGCAGCCACGGAAGCACACAAGCACGGCCTGCTCCAGGGTGCACCGCACCCGGCAGCTTCTGTGAGCTGGCAGGGCATTGCGGGTCTCTCAAGAGGCGAAGCCCTGAGCAGCCTCCACCCGCTGCTCCTCCTGGGTTCTGCACTCTGGTAGTGCCTGCAGGCGCAGCGGTAAGCCCACCTCCGCCTCTGCCCTCAGCATTCATGAGAGATTATGATCAGACTATATGTGCAGGGGCCGGCGAGATAGCTCAGCAGACTAAAGCACCTATGAAGGCACACCTGGGGACTACAGTTCAATCCCCGGCGTGTGGCACCACATGCTGTGCCAGCCCTGCCTCCAGGGTGGGCTGAGCTGGCACTGAGTCCAGGTATAGTGACATATGCCTGTAATCCCAGTGCTGGGGAGACTGAGACCTGCAGGATCAGCATGAGTCCGAGCTACGTAGTAAGACCCTACAACAAATAAAAAACTCTATGTGAAATGTTTAAATTGTTTTTTTAAAAAAAAAAAAAAACTTGTTACAACAGGAAACACATCACCACTAAGCCTCCTCCGATTATTCCCTTGTATCAAACATGCGTCTCGCTTCTTGTCGCCCAATCTGAAGCAATCTGAAAGCCCTCTTTCCTGAGCATTCCTGAGCACTCTTTTAGGTGCACTCTTGCGTCTGCTCCCATGTCCTGAGTAGATTCTAAACATCTACTTTCCATGGTAATTTTTAAATTTTATTTTTATTAGTACATGCTTGAGGTAAATAGAGGCTTTGTTTATCGTGGGGAGTTTTGACTTTGGGAAAGAACCAGAGGTCACAGGGCTCCAGATCTGGCAGATAAGGACATGCTGTAATATTTTTCTCTGGCAGAAATTGTTATAAACAGCTAATTGATGCAGTGTAGCCAAAGGACACAGCACATTTTTACATTAAAAATATTTTTACAGTAAATGATGCATGGTAATTAATCACCCTCAAAATACTATCCCTGCTTCAGATACACTTATCCTATCATTTTTGGCAATGTCTCCTTTAGTGAATTTTTTTTTTTTTAAAAAAGAATACATTAGTTGAACATGGTACCACACACGTGTAATCCCAGCACTCAGGAGTTGAGGCAAGAGGATCACAAGTTCAAAGCCAGCCTGACCTACATATTAAGACCCTGTTTCAGGGCCATGAGATAACTCAGCAGACTAAGCGCCAGTCAGGGACCAGACCGAGGTTCAGTCCCCAGTGTGTGGAGTCAGGCGTGGTGGCCAGGTGTGGTGGTGCATGCTTACAGTCCCAGCACTGGGTAAGCTGAAAACAGGAGGATCACTATGAGTCTGAGCTGTGTAGTGAGACCCTGTACCAAATGCATTAAAAAGAAAAAAGAACCCCAATGCAAAACAACCTGCTCTAACTTTTTTTAATAGTCACCATATTATTGATTACCTTATATGACAAGAGAGAAAAGTGAATGTGTTAACTAATACCCAAAGCTGGCGCAGGGTTTCCCGGGTCCAGGGAGGCTGGTGGTCCAGTGTTGGTGCAGACTGGGGACGTCTCGGGAATTGTGCTCAGGGAAGGCAGGCTCTCTGTTTGTCCATCCTTATGACACTTTCTTTTCCTTTGCTTTCTAGACTACCAGGTATGAATTCCTTGTCTTTCTGGAATTGGCTGCACCAGCTCAACCGCCCTTTGCCAGTCCAGGCTGCTTGCTGCAGAAGAGTGATTTCTGCTGGGATGTGTATTGCTGATCTTTAGTGCCAACCTTCTCTGTGAAGAGGAAGCCTGCCTGGTGCCCACACCAAACTGTCCCACAGCCTCAGACACACTGCACAC
>PVJA010013380.1:0-49702 GCA_004027025.1 Myocastor coypus
TCCTCCTCCTCCTCCTTCTTCTTCTTCTTCTTCTTCTTCTTCTTCTTCTTCTTCTTCTTCTTCTTCCTTTCTTCTTCTTCCTGTGGCTGCCATGTGGAGTTGGGGATCAAACTGTGGTCCCTGTGCCTGAGAGACTGCTGAATCATATGCTTTAACCAAATGATCTTCCAGGCAAGACCTCTGTTCTGCGAATTTATAATTTACAGAACACATCTTAGTGTCATTTAGGGTGTTTCTTTCATCCTTTTACATTTTCAAGTCTTTCCTTTCCACCAAGAAAATACGCTTCCTAAGGGCAAATCAAATTCCACAGAAATCATTGCCAGAACAAGAGCTGACTCTGAAAATGTGTCACGTCCCGGTTTGGGGCTACTATCATGTCATGGTCTACTCACACGTATAGATTACAAGGCTGCTGAAAACACTGAGGCAGATGTCTTAGTCTCTCCAAGCCTGAGTATTTGTTCTCTTCTATAAAGTGGGGAGAATAAAGGTTTCTAACTTCCAAGGTTTATTAAGGGAGTTAATATGGCTAAGAGCATGTAGTCACTCCTGAGATAAGAACTCAGTCACAGACTGTTGGTGATGTCATCTGATTATTATTGTCATCTTGAAACTCCCAGAAGTCAATAGCAGTTACCAAGTGCAGGAGGAAATTGTCAGATGAGATGTGGCTACTAGATGATTCCAAAGCTATTGGAATTATTGGCTGGTGAAGAACTGCCTGAGGAACCGTTAAGAGCTTGTGGGGGCCTCTGTTAGAGCAGGGCCATTGGAGGGAGATGAACTGCTTGCTGTGAGCTCATTAATCCTCAGGGAATCTCCAGGCTCAGTTAGATCCTTGCCTGTAATCTGCTGTCATCAAATGCCTATTGAATTCTCTCTTACTCAATAATTCAGCAGGAGCTGTGTGTCTGGGATTTCCCAGAGTGTGAGCAGAATTATCCTGCACCCCACATTTGGGGGCAGAAAACACCTGGTATCGCAGGCCCTGCAAAGTGGCCAGAGGGGAAGTGGTCACACTCCAAATGCAGGTCTGTCCTTCTCAGCCAGGAGAGAAAGGAATTGGCCTTGTTTTGGAGTTGTTTTGTTCCATTTGGTTTGGCTTCGTTTTGCAAGAAGGAAAAGGTATATTCTAAATGTCCTCTGGCTTCTTAAACAATGCTTTCTCAGCTATCAGGGAAGTCTGTTTAAGAAAAAATCAGTTGAAAAGAACAAAGCAAGCACAGGAAAGGAATGGGGCGGGCTGTGGGTCTCTCTGCTGGAGTATTTTAAGTAAAAAGGAAGGTGCTGGAGGGACATTCCAGTGCTCTAGAAAGTTTTACTCCCTGAAGGTCACCACCAACAAAACATGCTCCCCTGGGCATGGGCAAAGACCTGAGCTGTGGTTTTTTTTGTTTTGTTTTTTGTTTTTTCTGAGAACGCTATTCCTCTCTGCAGGTGATGTATTGTGGGGCTGGTGAGTAGGGCAGGCTGCTGAGACAGGGGATCTCATGGTAGTGAGCATCCTTTGCAGCTGCAGAAGCAGAAACTGCAGTGTGTGTGTGTGTGTGTGTGTGTGTGTGTGTGTGTGTGTGTGTGTGTGTAGGACATAAACTCTTCCACTCCCTATCCATGCTGTCATTGTCTACAATTGAAATTTCAAGTTCCACTGAATGTTGCAGCAGCCTCCCTGGCTTGGAGTAGGTTCCCAGTTACACAAAGGCATAAGGAGTCCCCAGACCTTGGGAATGGCCCTCAGGCCTGCGACCAGGAGTCTCAGTGTGAACTTGACTTACAGATCAACAAGGTTAAGTCACTTCTATATCTTCTGTGAAACTGTCATTACTTGGGCAAAAATTCCCTGTGAGCAAGCTGGCACAGGCTGGGCAGTACAGTGGCCAGAGTACAGCTTGCACCACCACCCTGGGGTCCAGTCCCTCCTCTACCAGCAGAATGACTACTTGGGGTTGGCTGGGTGATGCAAGGGTTCCAGGCCAGGAGGGAAACAGACACTGATGCCCAACATGTGCCCCTTTTATTAAGCCATGGTCCCTGAGGGCTCCCACTGGGAACAGGATGGCTTGTGCCTGCTCTGCAGAGGCTTCATATTTGTTGATCCTTGCTGAGGTGCATACTTTCATTGTACTTCAGTATTTTCATCTCTAAATTGGGAAATAGAAACAAATTCTCATAAGTGGTTCTGTGGGCTCAGGGGGTTAATACCCAGAAAGCACTTAGCAATGGTGGTTAAAAAAAAAAAAAAGGAAATGCTCAGACAAGAAGTAACTGAAAGATTAGCTAGCGTGGTTAGGAGCCAGTACTTCTAATAAAAAACGCTGAATCCACGTGTTTTGCATTGTATTCTGAGCTTTAGCGTAACAGGCAGAACGCAGAACCACTGGAGGGTCACGAGGCCCCAAAACCCTTCTCACCAGAGGGTCTCACCAGCCCACCCCTCGACCACATGGGGAGTCACAGACACAATGCAGGTGTACTCCTGTGTCCTTCCTGAATCAGAATAAGAAATCTGGCTCTTTCTTTTTCTTTTTTAGCTCATCTTCTGTTTAGACCAATTAACAGCACAATATTTTAATAGGCCCTGAGGAAAGGAAACTGTTTCCCCAGGCTGAGCTCCAAGCCCAGAGGTCAGGGCAGGATTAATAAGGATGCTATAAATGCAAACAGTGGCCCACATCTCCACAGGCAAAGTGCTCTGGTTTGGGAGGGAGAAAATTAAATTATAATGGAAAAATATAAATTATTTGCATCGAGATAAAAAAGAACTTAATGTCATCTGAGTGAATCTGTTGGGAGGCTTCTACAGTTCTCTGCGCAGGTGCATGAAGCAGCCTGGGAAGGTCGTCAACAGGACCACACGTGAAAACAGGCATCGCCCCCCCCCCCCAGCTTTGCTTTATCATTTTTATCAGTGCCCCACTAGTGGACTGATAGTGCTATTCTGGGTGGAGAAATCACCTGATTTGTCAGATACTTGTCTCAGGGCAAATATGGACAGTCATTTGCCATAGGGACATGTCTTAAGCAACTCTGTCACAGATGCTGACAGATCCCAGTGCTTGCGGGGCAGGCATACAAGTCTCTGCTGCTCTCCAGGAGTTCGCAGACACATTCTGGAGCCCATGGGAAGGGGTGCTGATGCCCCTTCACTTCCTGCGGGCCGGGTTCAGTCTTAGAGCTCCTCTGTAGCATTTTGTTTTTTGGTCCAGCATCTCCTCTCCCTTGCCTGAAAGCAAACATGATTATGGTACCCATTTTACAGATAAGGAAGCTGAGACTTACAAAGGAAGGGGATCTCCACACAGCCAAGACATAGCAGAGCCTTATTCGAACCCAGATATTTGTGTCTTTGCAGACCAAGTTGTTATCCCCTGGAAATACAGTTGTTCTGGCAAAGGCCACCTTAGGAAGTGTGTGTGTGTGTGTGTGTGTGTGTGTGTGTGTGTGTGTGTGTGTGTGTGTGTCTGTGTGTGTCCTTATTTATAGGCAGGGCAGTGGTTCTGCTCCAACCTGAAATGAGCACTCCTAGCAGTGTTCTAGGAGGTGGGGGAGATGCTTGTTAGAGTCATTAGGGAAAAGGTTTGAATGCCAGGCTAAGGATGTTAGATTTTATCCAATTATTACTGTTTTAGAGTACAGGGGAGACTGGATTAGGTACCAACACTGGTTTGGACCAAGCAGGCTGGCAGAGAGCTGACAAGGCTCTGAAAGGGTCAGGCTTGGGGTTGGCGGGACTTCCAGGAGACAGGGTTCAGAGAGGAGAAAAGGAAATCTTTCAGAAGTATTCTTTCCTGAGGGCAGAGGCACAATGCCTCTCACTCGGTGGGTCCCTGACTCTTAGAAAGAGCCTACACTTAGCCAGTGACAGCCCATGCTTATTGAATGAGTGAATATTGGAGCCAATGAAAGGGTGGTTGAAAAACAAGATGTTACTAAAGACTTGTAACAGGGATGGCTGCTCATGGATTTGCTAACTAACCCTGGATGTGCATTTTGTCTCAGGCCTACTGGTGCGGTTAGCTTCCTTCAGTTCTTAGTTGGCTTCTCCGGGGTCCTCACAGCACACCTTCTGGAGAAGCAGGTAGACCCTGCATAGGAGAAGAGCAGAAGAAAATATGGGAGATGAAGCTTGAACTCCAGGCCAAAAAGCTGAGTGCATTTCCTAGAACCAGGGGCAACCACAGGTTCTTCAAAGAATAGGAGATAAATAATGTGGGAAAGATGTATCTGTTACTCAGGGAAACAATGAAAAAATGCTATGAGAGAGAGAAATCTCTAGAAATTTAATTTCTGGACATCTGTCCCTAGCGGGGCCATGGTTAAGTATGAGTGAAAAAAAAAAACGAAGAACAAACAAAACCACTCTCTGGAAGTCTCTGTCTAGAATGGCGAGACCTGGCATGTAGCTCCCTCTGGCGGTGCAGTGTAGGGTCCGGCCTACTATAGTACCCCTGCTCCCTAGTGTCTCTCACCTGGCCGCTCAGCCTCCAGGAGGGTCGCTGCCTGGATGCTCCTCCTCCTGCATTCACCTGGCTTGGCAGCTGTTCTGGCTCAGAAACCCTTTGCAATGAGATGCCTCCCAACTACCCTAATGAATTTTCCCCGGCCCTCATTTATGCTACCCATCTGCTATTGCTCGAATTCCGCTAATAATTTGTCCCAGGGCATCCATGTCCCTGTTACCATCTACAGCACTTAACATTTGCTTATGGCAGCTCCTCCTTGCACTTGGGAGGACATTCTTTCAAACTCCACCCCCTCCTCCGCGGATGCCTGAAACTATGGATGGTGCTGAGCCTGTGCGTGCTATGCTGTTTTTCCCCACATGTACCTGACTATGACACAGTTTAATTTATAAGTTAGTCATAGTAAGAGGTTAACAGCAACAACTTACCATCAATTTTAGTAACCTCACCATAGATTTTTTTTTTCATTTTTTATCAAGTAGAGAACTTGCGGCTTTTCACTTAAAGGAAGCATTTATCTGTACCACTTCTCTCAGGCCCCAGAGCCATTACTAAATTAAATGAGGGTTACTTGGACCCAAGTGCTGACACCACAACAGCAGATCTGATATCCAGCACAGTAATCAGATGACTAGTGAGGGGATAACAACACAGGATAGATAGATACTCTGGACAGAGGGATAATTCATATCCTGCAGCAGGCCTGTGTGTGATTTCATCGCCTTACTCTGAATGTTAGGAGTTTAAAATCATTCATTTCTGGATCTTCCATTTAATATTTCAGATTGCACTTGACTGCAGGTAATTGAAACCACAAAAAGCAATGCCTGACATAAGAGGAGACTATGTGCTTGTCATTTGTCTCACGTCCTGCACCAACACACCCACTAGCATGTAAGCCACATACTGTCAGCGATTGTTACCTTTTTGTGTAAGGGCTATAACTCCATGCTTGAGCAGCACCTGGCACATAGTAGGAGCTCAATAAAGTTCTGTTGAGTGAGGGAATTGATGAGAGATGGGGGTGGAACTGCAGGTGTGTGGCCTACATAGGATGTTAGCTGGAGCTGGGGAGGGAACAGGCCAGAGCAGATCTGCATCTAAAAGCTGCGCCCTTAACCCCACCCCAGAGGCCACAAGTTCTTGGCAGGCAGAAGATGGGCCAGTCTCTCTGGGTCCTCTGCCTAGGGACAGAAGGCCAAACTGCAAGGGACATTTTCCGATTGATCATTCCTTGGTATGCCATGTGGTCATTTCCTGTTATAATTGAAACCTTTCTAAACATAGCTGTGCACAATTAAAATGTCACAGCACTTAGCTGCAGCTGTGAGGTGCTAAAAAAGATGCCCGGCCTGAAGTCCGACAAGAGGGACTCATGGGCCATTAGCCCCCCACGTGTGTCTATGGCCCCCTCACCTCTGTGATAGGCTCCCCATCTGCAAGATGAGCAGAGTGATAGTAGAGGCTGTGTTGTGAAGATTTGGGGAGTCACTGAGCTGATTAGTCTATGATTTTTAGAAGTCAAAAAGCACTGCATGAATTATTCCTACTCTAATTTCATGTAAGTGAAAACAACGGTGGACACGAGAGGAGAATGATTATAGGAAGAGAAGAATGGCGTATTTCTTGGAATTAACTCTCTTAGCTGGGGAACCCTTCACCCCACACAGAGCCACCAGTGCCAGAGCAATGCTTCTTCAACCCCATTTTCTTTATCTCCAGGGTCCCAATCAGAGACGTGAACTGCCTCAGAATTTCCTGAGAGAGCATCACCTCCAAAATATGTACACACATTAAAAGAAAGACATAATGATTTCTTTACTAAAGCAAAATGTACTTGAGCTCTGCTATTAAAAATTTGATGAGGGTGCTTTGGAGTAAAAATAAACGTTATGAACCCTGGGTGCTTCTGTGCCTGGTGAGAAAGGGGAGAGATATAAACAGGGAGAAGGGGAGAAAGGTCTCCCTGGTGTGGTGAAGGCCCCAAAACCCATAGCATCATAGGTGCCCAGCAGAGGTTTGTTGAATGAATTTTGAGTGACAAGCTGTTTCTTAATGCTTTTAATAATTCATCAGTGTTTTTACTTCGGATAAATTTTAATACTTCTTGTGTTTACTGTCATATTCTTTTTCTTTCCTTCTGAGCAGACACCACTGTGCTAACCCATAATGCAACCCTAATGTGAGTGTTGCCTGACTGTTTTTCTGAGTGAAGGGCAGATGGGCAAGACAGAGGGAAGCAGGGGAAGTGCTTCCCACTAATTTACTCTTGGTTTGTATTCGCTTACTTGCTTTCTGACTCCCCCCATATTTCCCTTCATTCATTCCCATCCTTGGATTCCTAATCCTTCAGCCCAAGATTCTCAACACAACCCCACTCATTTTTGAGGGGGATACTTCAGTGTTGTAGAAGATGGCCCACGCACCGTGTCAGGTAACAGTATCCCTGCCACTACCACTAAATACCAGAAGCAGCTTTGCCATCCCCACCATGCCCTAGTTGTGACAACAGTGTCCCAGGACAAGAATCACACAGTATGAGAGCTACTACAGTAGCCCCTCTGGGAAACATGGCTGGTACCTTCTCTTTCAGAGATTCCAGCATTAATATCCTCTCCTCAGAGGGATTTATGATCACTGAGTCTAAGCCTGGCCATCTTGTCACCTACTATCATTCCCCCCTGGAGCATTTTGATAATCTCTTGGCCTACTTTTGATCGTTGTCTGCCCCTTCCCACTTGGAGGTGGATTCCATGAGAGGCCTTTTCTATCTTGGTTTTTTCCTTGCCCCAATGGCCTCCTGTTGAGAATGTCCCCCTCTAAACGCCCCCCCCCATGGAGGACAGTAAGGAGGAACTGTCCAAGAGTTACTCCATAGGGAGGTGGCATCTCTGTGACATGGAGCTGCCAGCTCTGGGACATTTCAGGAGAACATTCTGGGCGGAGAGAGCCACCCCTGTGAAGCTCACAGGCAGGGCCCCGGGCTGGTCTTATGAAAGGCACTAGAGAGGGGATGAGGAAGGGAAGAGCAGAATGGGGCTAGGAGCCAAGAGCATCAGAAGCTTCCAGAAGCTTCTAAGTACCCATTCATACGTCTGCCATTCATACGTCCCCAAAATGCCCCTGAAGTCTTTGTCTCCCTCCCTCCCTCTCTTCCCTTTTGTTTCTCTTCCCTGCCCCCCTCTTCTTTCTTCCCTGCCCCCCTCTTCTTTCTTCCTTCTCCCTTCTCCTCTCCTCTGTCCTCTCTCCTTTTTTCTGTGTCCTAGCTCCACGATCAGCAGGTTGGGGAGGATGTAGTCTGATCTCAAGGCTTAAGCCAGAGCTCGCAAGGCCCTGAGCCATGACTTTGGAGGCGAGGGGATCCTTCCATCCCAAGGCAAAGCCACATGGCAGCTCTGTCACCCTGGGGCCTTCCAGAGCATATGGACTGGCCCTCGGTCAGCTGTCTACGAAACCCCATGTCCAGGCTGTGGCAAAGCGGCCTGCATTCTCTGCTTCTACCCCTCCTAAAAATCAGCCTAATGAGTAATGAACATTTAGAAAGGTCATGGCAGAGACTCATTGTTTCCAGTGAAAGCAGCCTGTTGGGTTTGATCTTTAGCCTGTCAGAACATCTTTCTTAGCTTTATGCTTCAGTTCATGGCTAGGCCAGTACTGGCTACTCTGAGAAAATAGCCTATAGCCTCAATTCTATTCTTAATGTGGAGAATGGGGGACCTGTTGGCATTTCCTGAATAGGATAGCTCTAATAATAACAGCTAGTCTTTGATTTCTCACTGTGTGTAGGTTCTGTTCTAAGCACCTCTCACTTAATAACATAATCCAAATGGCAATATTGCTAAGTGTATTGATATATTGCACCCTCCTTTCACAGAAGGGTAAACTGAAGTCCAGTGAGCTTAAATAATATGCCCAGACTTTTTAATGTTTCTAAAACTGGTTTAGTCAAGAAGCTCATAATCTTTCCTTAATATTTTCTTTCAAAAATTAATACTCAGATATACCACAGGATCTTTTAAAATAATTATTCCTTTTGGTCCCTGTGCTTCCATTTCTAGGAACCAGGCTACAGGGGGTATAAGCATTTGTCCATGGGTACACAGCATTGCTGGAATGTACAGACAGCTGGAGTACCTGCTAAGAGGAACTACTTAAATAAATAGCAATGCCACCAGACAAAAGCTGTTAAAGTGACTTCTGTCCATACATAAGAGCATAGAAAGACATCTAAGCCATGCCTTAGCAGGCAGGTCTAGCATAATTGGATGTTTGTAAACAGAGATTTTATCTGAAGAGTAGATTCCTCTTGATTTTTAATTTCTTCATTTTGCTTGTCTCTAGCCTCTAATTTTTCTATGATGAGCATGTACTACATGTGTAATAAGAAAGAAACCTAATAAAAGTTATTGAATAAAAGCCTAAACATCCAGAAATCATTCTCTCCTGAGGAATTAGCGAGTCTGTTCCTCCCTAACAATAGAGACCATGGCTGTTCCGCTGAAGCCTTCCTTTGGGCCCCAGTCAATGGGGAGACAAGAGGTATCTTCACCAGGCTCCCTGCTGGGCAATCAATCACCTTGACAGAAGATGCTACAAATCTAGATGACTCCCAAAGCCCCAGCTGTGCATAGGTGAGGCTTCTGAGAGACAACAAGATTGTGGGCAGGTGACAAGTCACTGAGGAGTTCAGAGCTGGCTGGGTCTTAGAGGGCAGGATCTGGTTGGAAGAGGCTGCTCACTGGGCATGGGCCTGGAAGAGTTTGTCTCTGGTAGTCTCTCCCTCATTTCCCACTGCTTCCTGGTTGCCCTGAGCAGTTTTCCTCCTTCTTTCCTGAAGATGATTGTGTTTTGCTTTGGGCAGATGTCTTGTTAGGACTGTATGTTGGGACTGTATTTTCCTGAAGGGGACAAGGCTTTCTTACACATCTCTGTAGCTCATAAACTTAGCAAAAAAACTGGGACAGAGTAGGTGGAAATCTGTGTGTTGCTGGCTGGCTGGGTTTTCCTGACCCTGAAACAGCTAAGTCATTGTCTATGTGAACGCAAGAAACGAACTGAGAGAGAGGAGAGACAGCTCACTTCCAGTGTCAACCTTAGAAAGGGAAATTGGTCTGTCCCCAGAGATGCACAGGTAGAGACCCCAGAGAGTTTGGGGTGCCCTTGTGACCACAGCACCGCAGACCATATCAGGGCCATGGTGGCATCAGCAACAAGCGGACGAGAGTCAGGGAGGAACAAAACCAGGGAACGTGGAGTGAGTGACCACGCCCCTTCTGCCTGCTCGGCGCTGTGCCCTGCATATCTTATGTCTGACCAACTCAGAAGCTGCTTTGGAAGAAGGACTGAGGAAGAACTCTGCATTTGAGTATAATTCTGAAAGAAATGAATGTGTCTGAAAATGACTAAGCCACATTTTCTGCTTCCAGCAGAAATGAGAATCAGATCGAGCATGGTGGCACATGCCTGTAATCCCAGCATGGGGGAGGCAGAAAACAGGAGGACCACTAGGAGCCTGAGCTGCACAGTGAGACCCTGTACCAAATACATAAAAATGAAAAGAAATTAGATTCAGAGTCAGAAGTTACATGGAATTGTAGAACAGAAAATCATCCTCTTTCCTGAGTGTATGGTCTTTTTGCACACAAAATTATGCAGTAATTATGTGCCAGGTGCTTGATATGCATGACCCTATTCAATTAGAAAAACCAGGTAATTTGTTGCTTTCACTTGGAAAAGTATGGAACTGATGGGGTGCTGTTGATAACTGCGTTGGGATGCAGACCTCAGTTGACCATGACTTGTAGCTGGACCTCTAACCTTCATGTCTCAGTGCCGGGGTAGAGCTTCTATGTGCACTGACAGATGGAGAAGTCAACAGTTCCAATGGTTAAGTTGTGGCTCCACAGTTCAAGCCTGTGGTCATTTGCCGGGGCCCATGTGCTTTGCACTTCATGTAGAACCGCGATCGCTGACTCCTCTCAGCTTCCCCATTACCATTGTTCCTGTGGTGGACTGATAATAGGTGGTCAGATTGTAACACCCCGCTGAGCTGAAGCAGCACAGAGCTGGGTGTGGGAGGCCCACCTGAGGATTGCTACCAGTTGCATGAGAGGCAGAGCTGGATAGGGTGAAGATTAGGGGCTAGAGGGAGCCGTGAAGAGGCCTCTGGGGCCTCCTCTTGGAGGAGTTTGTCATGCCGGCTTTCCTAATAAAACCATTTGTATCACTTAAAGGGGCCCAGGACCTTGTTGTCACTGAGAATGGCTATGGGTCACTTTGGAGGAGGTCTGGTCCTCACCTTGAGCATCACTTCCTGACTCCAGAAGGAAAGATGGTGTACAATTCAGTCTCCTGGAGAAGGGTGTTGCATTGACTTTCCTGATGGAAACTTGGTTTTCCTCATCATTGGAGGAGCTCAGGACTGCACTGTCACTGAGGATAGCTGTGGCACTTCTTAGGGAAGCTCTGTCCTTTCTTTGCACTTTGTTTCCTGGCTCCAGTGCAGATCCCTCAGCCTGGTAGCAAAGAACTTTCATCCTGCTGACACGGACTTTCTAGCTTCCACCACTGACCGTTGGGCCTTCCCAGTCCAGATCTCTGAAATGGGTCTGCATGAGACATTGGCATGGCCTTTAGGCCTCCAGCTGGACTCCTTTGAGGCACTGTTTTGGCCTCTGGTCTTCAGCTAGGCTCATGTTGGATGTTCCCTCCATGAAGGGATCCAGGCCCTCAGCTGGAGTCTTTGGTCGTTAGTGTGGGGACAGACTTCCTGCACTATTTGTGTATGATTCTCTGTGTAACTATTATAAAATAATCTTATCATTAAGGGTCCTGTATTCTATTGTTCCCTTTGCAAAACCCCAAACTGTGACTCTTCCTTATCCACTTGGTCGCTTTTCTCTGCCCAACAGAAATACAGTGAGGCCACATAGGTAATAGTAAATTTTCTAGTAGCCACATTAAAGTGCAAAATACATTTGGATGCAGTTCTTCACCTAAACCAGTATATCCAAAATAGTTTCAGTCATTTCAATATGAACTAAGCATTCACGGGGGATTTTGCAGTTTCCTCCTTCCTCATCCCGTCTAGCTTCTCTTCCTCTTCCTCCTCCTCTTCTTCTCCAGGTTCTCTGTTTGAAATCAGCCTGTGCTTTACCCTTACATCATATTTCAATTCAGGCCAGCCACAGCACAAGGGCTCAAGAGCCCCGTGCTACAAGGGCACGCTTGCACCCTGCATGTCTCCGGAATCTGAGCAGGCGCTGCAGGAGCTGTCTCTGGCACACCGCCACCTGGTGGACGGAAGTTCCTAGCCTAGAAAACTGAGGGAACAGGCTGTATCCTAGGATACAGCAAACCCTCCTGGGGATCAGCTCACATAAAAGAGAATGTGGGACAGGGCACCGGAGGTGAGAGTTGTTGCTGATGATGTCCCAAGGACAGAGATGTAGCCAAGGAGCAAATTCGCATCACACACACTGGCAACACCCTTGCTCATTTTCTTTTTTGTTTCCTAGCCACAAGTGGACATGGTGGGAAATGATGTTTTTGTTCAAAATGTGTGTTTTAAACAAACCTTTAAAAAGCATGAGTTCCTTTCTTTACCATGGTGTTCTAGGATCCCAGTCAACCAAGGTTTTATTTTTTTCCCAGTGTGAATAATTAAGACCCTTGATTAGAGCTGATGTGGTTCCAGGCTTCTGCTTTACCCTGCAGTTTAGAGGAAGATTTAAACACAGTTCTGTATCAATAAATAAATGATGTGACTGTATCACTCAAGAGAGGACAGGGGACTGGTGTTTACCAAGAGAAACAAGCAGCAGTCGGGACACTCACTGACTTGGTGACAGTGCTTTCAGTACGAAACTGTCCTTGGGATCCCCTGCACTCAGGCGTGATTTCTACATCTAAAGGGAATATACTATTCCCAGGAAAGTAAAACAGCCTCATGACAGTATACAAGGATGGACATGTGAAAGGGAATTGGGGCAGGTTGTAAGTTGGATCTAAGCAGCACATCTGAGGACAAGGAGAAAGGAACTCTGCTTGAGTCTCAGCTCTGCCGTCTGTAGCTCTGTGGCTGTGGCAGAGGAACAAACCTCTCTGTGCCTCAGCTGTATCAGCTCCACCTGAGCCATAATCTGGACAAGTTCTGCCACTGGGGTTGGGGCACCAAAGAGAGATGGATATCCATGAATTCTTGGCACTGGCTCAGGAAGAGAGATCCTCAGTAGGGGCCAGGAGAGGAGTCAGTAGACTGAAAAGTGGGTGCTTGGCTGCCAGATCCTGAGGAGAGAGCTCAGCTGGGATGTCCAACTGATTGGTTCGAAGGATGACCAGAGACTGTGCTGGGTAGAGGCAGGCAGCCAGCCTCAACGGTTGACTTAATCTAGAATCTAAAGGCATCTCTGAGAAAATCCAGAATAATGGGTCCCCAGGTTTATTTTGGGGAATGCTAGGGCCTCATGATATTACTAAATATTTAACAGACTTCTTTGCCACAGGGTTTGCCAGAACCTTAACACTGTATGACTTTTCCCGCAGGACAGAGAGTATCCAGAATTTCCCAAGCCTACCTAACCATGGTCCTCTTTACTTGAAAGGGACATCACTTGGGAATAATGCACTTCGGGGGGCACTGCTCTTACCCTGCTATGCTATAGATAGAGAAACTGAGGCCCAGGAAAGTCCGTAGGAAAAGAGGGCCACAAAGATCATGGTGCATCCACTCCTGGAATTTGGGGTTAATGACTCTAATACCTAGTAACTTGCTGTTTCTTTTTTTTTTTCAACTTATGTACTATTTTAAAAATGTAAAAATGATAAGGTTCTTATAACATATCCATGCACCACCACTTAGATTAAGAAATAAAGCAGTGTCGATACAATAAAACCCCGTGTAGGCCCCTCCTCCTCATCTCTCCTAGGGAATATCAACAGTGAATTGGATGATATAACACATGCAGATCTTGGTGGAATGTCAAATAAATCATATCATCTTCAGAAAATCTTAGCATTGCTCATGAATTCTGAGTTGTGACAGTATTAGCATTCTAATAAAAAGCACAAAATCCTACTTGGCCCAGAACAGCAGAGATGAAAAGCCAACTCAGGGAACCCTCAGATTGCTTACCTACAGCCTACAGCACATCAGAGAAATTTTATGAATCGGTGAACTTTTTCTTTCTCCAATGGGTTCTTCAGATGGTTTATTAATTCTGTTAGATGTAGGAGTGTTTCTTTCCCTCTTCCGCACAAGAGTTCTGCAACCTGAATCCACTGCCTCTCCTTTCTCATCCGCAGGCCAGATGGGGAGCCGGGTGCTATATAAATGTTTAATTGTGGCACAGTAAAAATATTTGCTTTTGGTAGCTGGAAGCTACTGAACGGAGGTAGGGCTGTCTACTAGAGTTGCCAGGCTTCATTCTAATGAGAACAGAAATAAAGGCTGATTAAATCAAATTCCCCATAGTGCAGAACCACTTAAATAAATGTTTCATATTGTTTGCATGATGCTTTTACAATGTAACAGCTGCTTATGTAACCATTACGCCGGACATAAATCATTCATCACCACCGCTGCTGTCATGGCCGTGCTCAGCTCCTTTGCCTCTGCAGCTGATGTTTCCATTACTCGGAGACTTTGCAGCCTGCTGTGTGGTTCCCTCCTTGCTCGCGTGCTGGGCAGCAAGAGGGTGGGTGAAGAGGGAATGAAACTCAGGCGCGAAGCTGCTTGTTAATGAAATCCTCAGGCACAGTCAGCACCATTTGCTATTTCCATGGGGCTGGCCTTGTCACCTTTCATTCTCACCTCCAGGAGGCAGTATCATCCTTCTTTTCTAGACGGGAATCTGGAGGCCTCTACAAAGGCAGCAACCTGACCAAAGTCCTGCAGTATGTAGGAGAATCTGTTTTTGAATCCAAGACATGTTTGAGTCTCAGCATGTCACACAAGGCAGGCCAAGAACAAAGTGTGTCACCATGCCCCAGACCCTCCTACTCAGATCTGTTGGAAGCAAAAGCTACAAGAGGCAGACCAGAAAAGGATCCTTTGTTCTCGGCAGGGCGTGGAGCCAGTTAGACCCTGTCTGCTGTAGCAGCCCGCTCTGGCCTCCTGTCTCCATCCTTGCCATCCTCCATCCGTCACATACCCAGGAGCCTGAGTGACCTTTAAAAAGTCGAAATTGGATTGTGTCAGTCCCTGCTTAAAAGCCCCCAGTGGCTTCACATCACTGTTAGAACAAATGACCCAGACTTCCCACTGTAGCCTTCATGGACCTTCCTGGCATGACCCCTACCAAGATCCGTTCATTCTTTTTTATTTCACTGCTTTGTCTGGGCTCTCTGCCTTTCTTCTGAACCTCAGGCAGTGAGCTCGCACATGCTGGAAACCTCCGCTCCCAGGTTGTCCCCAGGCCTGACCTCAGCCTGTCGTCCAGCCCTTGACTCCAAGTCTCCTCCCAAGAAAAGCCTCCTAGGTCCTTTCATTTACTCAGCAGTTCTTACCGCTCTCTCAGGTTCTTCACCTGCTATTTTCTTACCCCACTGGAATGTAAGCTTGTAGAATGTATCCTGCAACGCACTAGAATGGACACCTCTCCAGGGCACAGAGAAAGTCGCCATGGTGGCACAGCTGAAGCCTCAGGGTGTGCTCGGGGCCCAGACATTCATCAGCACCTGTGTGGGCAGCAGCCCCCAATGTCAGCTGTGCAGCGCTCTGCAGCACATCTCCAGTGCCCAGCCTGCAGGCCAGGTCTCTAGCCTCCCCACTGTGTTCCAAGCTTCTGGCTCCTTGCGCAGAATCCTTTCTTAGGAGCTCTAGGCACTGCTTCATTCTTACACTAAACCCTGACACAGAGCTTCTGCAGGGTAGAGTTGGCTCTTGTACATCTTTATATTCTCAGGGCTTAGAACTCCTGGAGAGGTGTTAATCCTTTGTTATTGAAAGGGGAATACACACACACACACGTACACACACACACACACACACACACACACACACACACATGTACTTGCATGCCCACAGCTAAAACTGTAATGTTATCAAGCACATCAGCCCAGTGAGGCAGCTGGCTGCTCTGTTCCCACTGCTAGTGACAGCCATGTCCTCCTCCTCGTTTTCTTTTCTGGATCAATTAGCAAACTTGAATTTCTTTTGCTTTGCGTCCAGCAGAGAGTTAATCCAGACACAATATAAGGCATGGGATTGAATCACGGGCATCAATCACAGATCTGGCACTTACATCTGCATGACCCTAACCAAATCAGTTACCACTGAGATGCATTGTTGTCAGTCTTCAGTATGGCACTGTTAAATGCATTCGGCCCTAGTTTCCTGTGAGCATGGCATGCATAACGTACCTTTAGGGTTGTACATGGGACCTGTGCATGCAGGTGCTTGATAAATCACATTCAGTCTGTCTAACTGACCTGAGGGAACATTTCTTACTCTGCCCACTTTACCAGTACAGCCACAAGAAAGTGCCTGGGGAGGCACTACTTTGATCTGGCTGCCAGGAGGGGTTGGCAGAGGGTGGAATGGAGAGATGGCCTACCCTACCAGACTGCCTTGCATGGAGAAATCATGGTTTAGGACTCACAGAGGAGGAACTGGATGGAAACACACAAACTGCAGCCTGTGCTGAACCATCACCATGGGAGCGGGAAGAGGTGGGACTAGGTGGCAGAGCTGAGCACAGGACAGCCTGCAGCTGGTGGAAGCTTCCTGCTGGGACACAGGGCTGGGGCGTAGGGGCCCCTCAGTGTCTGCAGTCAGACCTGCGAAGGGCAACACTAGCACGCACTTCCACAAGTTGTTCCTTCAGGAGTTCCCAGAGGTACAGGCTAGGCAGCATGGAGATACCTTTCTCTCCTGCTCTCCGAACACCCAGCAAAGCCACAGCCCCTCCTGCAGCCTCCAGGGACCAGGACAAAAAGATAGGAGGTGTAGGACTCTGGCACAGTCACTGGTAGCTCATGGCCACCTTCTTGTGTCTGAACATGAGCTCTCAAGCTACAACCACCAAATTCAGTCCTCGTCGCTGTCCTGTGAAGTGAGTGGTCTTATTTCCCCAGCTTGGAAGCAGACACAGAGAAGTAAAGCAGACCGCAGGATCACATACTTGCTAAGTGGTAAGGTCCCGACCCCAACCAGTGCAGCCTGAGAGAGAACATCTCCCCAGTGTGTGTCTCCCACACTCACTACTCTGAATCCTTAGCCAGGAAAACACAGCACCTCCTCTCAGCCAGACCTGCACTTGCTAACCACTTCTGGTCACCAGGGCTGCCCTCAGGCTGCGTTCTCCACCTGGGGAATGTCTCCCCCACCTCTCTTGCCCCCCTGTAGTACACCCATCAGACTGCTCCCAGCTGAGTTGTGCTCTGAAGTTCCAGGAAACTGTGGTGGGCTCCTTGGATGGGCATCCTAAGCCTCCCGACAGCCGCCTGACGGGGAGCCAGGTCGCTGTAACAGACAGGTGCAAGCTTTTCCTGCTCAGCCAAGCGCCCAGGGAGCCTGAAAGTCCAGGGCTCATTATTTGCAGCTCTGTTACTTGTAGCCACTGAACCCAGGCTCAACAGAGCCAGTATGGAGGAGCCAGGTAGCAGATCGAGGCTCTGCCATCTGCTCTGCAGACCAGGAGCTCGCCCTTTTCTCAATGAGGTCGGTCTCTTTTTCCTCCTTTCTCCCCATGCTGGCTTCTGCCTCTGCCTGTATCCACTTCCACAGCTGCCTCCACGGAGGATGCTTCGCTCTCTCGTCCCTAAGCCTTCTGCCTGGGAGGTGACAGGAGGGCACTGTCCACCTCATAGTGGAGCCCTCTGGTATCAACGGCATTTTGTCTTTTTTGTTTTTTTCCTTCCTCATACTGAGCCACTTTTAAGGAGCTGAGGTTTTCCTGTAATGATGCAGGTTGCTGGCTTCTGTTTACCAGCAGGGCAAGCTGTCAGTCTGGGGCTTCTGTAGGAACAATTAGTTAGGACAAAACACAGTGTCTTTTGGTGAAGCTCCTAGCCAGGCCCCCAGCCGAGCCAAAGGAACCCCCTGCCAACATTCCTGCACTCATGTATAAAATTTCTGCCTCAGAGGACATTTATTTTAGGTCTTACCTAGAAACAGCGAACAGGTTTTATTTAAATAGCAAAATTGCTTAAATGAGATACTGTATGTGAAGAATTTGGAACAATGCCTGGCCTTAATCTCATACTTAATTAATAAATATTTGTTGAGTGAGTCATAAAGAAGAAAGCCAGCTGGGCACACTAAATGATGTCAGTTCAGAACTGGACCTTGAGAGCTCAGTTGTTTATATAACATCCACGGCTAGGGGAGACTAGGATGTGAGCCCAGATAGTCCTGGGAATTGGGGAGACACGAGGACGTCCTTGTAGCTCCAATCCCCAGGACCAAAGCCAGACCCACGCAAGTCCTCAGACAGCATGGGTCACACCCATAGGGTCTACCCCACACCAGGCTCCTTGCCTGCATTTCATTACTGTGTCCTGATAACAGCCCTGCGAAGGAGTTGGTGACCCCTGGCACGGATGGGAAGACTGCTTCATGATGAAGACAGACATTGTTGAAATAGCCACTTGAAGTAAAAGTTAGCTAAGTTATCTCCCAAGAAAAGGAACACGGGTTATGGGAGTGCCAGTGAACAAAGAAAGAGGGCAGGGGACATTTCTTTGAATAAGTGACATGTGAGCTGAAAGCTGAATGGTAAATAAGTGTTCAGCGGAGAAGTGCAGGCAGGAAGGAAGTAGGCTCGGTGGCTCACTCCCCACACACGACTTGAACCACTCGAGGAGCCCCAGAAAAAAAATAAATAAAAGTAGTACCATGGCCTGGTGCTGGGCCAGCTGGACTAATTCACTTTGTAGGACCTGGACATCAATGTCTTTGAAAGCCTCATGGATGAACTCTCTAAATGGGAGCAAAACAAAATCCCACAAACTCATATATCCACTGAGATGGCCACTAGTAATTAACAGGTATCACTGCAAGAGAGGGCTGGAGTGTAGCTTAGTGGTGGGACACTGGCTTAGCATGCATAAGGCCTTCAGTTCAGTCCTCACCACTGCATCAAAAAAAATAAAGGAGGAACCTGCCTCTGTTGAGCACTTAATATATGTGGCATACTATGCTAAAGGCGCCATTGTGTTCCATTTTCCATTTAACAAAACACCGAGAGGTAACAGGATGTTACTAATGCTTTTCAGATGAGAAAATTGTGGCTCAGAGCAAGGCCCTAATTTTCATAGGGTCTCACACCTCACCAGCTCCATCTGGCTTAGGAGACGGTACTCTTTCCCCTGATCTCTTATTGTAGTCAGGGTTTACAAGGGAATAAATTTAATATAGGATACACAGTTTATAGGATTATTTTATAATATTCACCCAAAGAGTCAAATGTGAAAGCATGTAGGAGATCTGTCCACACACTAGAGACCCAAAGAATCCTGATAGGACCTGGATCCCACAGAAATGTCTTGCACAAGTCCAGCTAAAGACTTAGAGCCTGTGGCAGTGTCCTGCACGAGTCCAGCTGGTGGCCTAGAGCCCACAGCAATGTCCCATGCAAGTCTATATCAAGGGTCTTCACTGAAGACTCTGAAACTGTTTATGGAATTTCTAGGCACTTCAGTTTTTGTCCTGCAGGAAACAGGATTAGTACTCAGGAACTGTGAAAGGTTTGCTTAAATAAGCTGATAATATGGGAGGCTGAGGCAGGAGGATTGGTGCGAGTCTGAGACCAACCTGGGCTACAAAAGTGAGCTCAGGACCAGCCTCAACTGCATAGCGAGACCCTGTCTCAAAAAGACAAAAAATAATAATAATAAATAAATAAATAAATAAATAAGCTGATAATAGACAACTGATTACCAGGGGAAAAGGGCACCGGAAGTTATGCAGTATACGGGGAGGAGTGGTCTCAGGAGTACCCAATAATCCTTTGAGATGGAGACATCCATACTACATTGCCTTTCCCATAGGGGACAGGGACATGAATGAATAGACTTGAGACATGACAGAGGCTTGTAATGGATTGTCTTTAGAAGCTGAACATGCTAGAGACAGGCCTGTTTGTGGACAAGCTAGGGACCGTGAGAGCTGAATTCACTGGGAACAGATGTGGTCTCTATGCAAATAAAGTCTCCCACGTGATCACTTGGAGGTGCCGTTACACGAATAAACCAAATGTCTGTCCATCTGCACATGAATGACAGCTTTTAGCTCCGTCCCACAGCAGTGAATCTTTCCTAGTCATTTAATGAGATTCCTAGGGAGAAGGTGGAGGACAACTGCATTTCTTTTGAAAGTTATTAACTCGGTCAGAACTTTTCAACACTCAGCCGGGCATGTTGGCACACACCTATAATCCCAACACTTGGGAGGCTGAGGCAGGAGAATCAGTGTGAGTTCGAGACCAGCCTGGGCTACAAAAGTGAGTTCAAGGCCAGCCTGAACTGTATAATGAGACCCTATCTCAAAAAGACAAAAAGACAAAAAAAAAAAAAAAGAATTTTTCAACATTCCTACCCTGTGTCCCCATAGAGAAAAAGGGGACCAGAAGGTGGAGGGCAGTGGGGGCTGGTCACAGACCTCTGCTCTAAGACTTTCTCTAGCTCAGCACATCAAAGTACCACACTTTGAGCCCCAACAATACGTTCCTGAATTTACTCTCTCTCTCTCTCTCTCTCTCTCTCTCTCTCTCTCTCAAAGCTGCCTGGAACATAGTGTACAGCTAATGCTAGGTATTTTTAATGTCACCCCAAGGATGACAGTGTTATTTTCCATCCCCTAATTCAGGTGGCTCTAGGGTCAGGAACTGTCATGTCCTTCCTCGAGTCCAGGATGGAATTTTGAGCTGCTCCACTTCCAACTTGGCCCAGTGCATCTCTCCTTGGGCAGCCTGGTTCTTCTCCACCCTCAGGAGGTCACCAGATCAATGCCAGACTTAGTATGGTGACCTCATCAACATAGGGAACTACAGAAACTCTGAACTCAAATGCTCCTCCTACCTCAGCCTCCTGAGTAGTTGGGACTACAGCGTGCTCCACCATGCCTGGACAGGAGAAGGAATGTTAAAAGATCACTGTCTTCTAGTTCAGGAAGGACATGTAGCCCTTATACCAGCTTAGGAAGAAAGCCACTGTCACTACTGTCCTGGCAGAGAGAAGGAATCACAGCCAGGGACACAGGTTGATCAGGAATCGAAAATGATTTCGAGAACTCCACCAAGAACAAGATGGAAGGGGGTGCCCAGCTGTGAGCCAGCTGCCGGTCCACAGCCTCGGATACTGCTGATGTGGGTCTGTATGTGCTGGGCAGAAGAGGCCATGGGCAGACCCCCTGGTGCTCTTGCCTACAACGCATGCAGCCTTGGGAGGCAGCTGCAGCCAGTACCACAGCTGACCAGCAGAGGGCGGCACAGACCACTGGCTGGCCAGCACCCTCTCACTAATCCATTTTTGTCAGTGCAATTTTACTACAAAATCTTAGAGTTCAGCGTCTCCCTGCTCTTCCTTGCAGGCTGGAAAAGCCTGGAGTCACCACAGACTGGAAGCGCTCTGCCTTGTCCGGATCCCCAGTATGCAAAGCCTACTTGCATTCAGCCTGCTTCAAAGGTCCATTTCCAACCAGACTGGACACCTAAAGCTGTTATTCCAGAGCAGAGGAGCCCAGACCTGTGCAGATGCACTCAGCTCGCCTTCGGTGTTTCTGCTTTCTCACTGGGGACTGGACTGGAAGGTTTTCCTTTTTAGAAAGTTCTTATGGAGGCCAGGAGCAGAACTCTGGCCTCGACGTTCTGTCCCATCAGGAAGGAGTATGAGAGGCTCTTGAAGGCACAGGCTCTGGGAAAGGTCAGCATCGTACTAAACCTTGCCTATTTATGTCTTGATAAGCCCCTCCGACGAACATAGGCAGGGCTTTTGGGAGGCAACTGAGTTTTAGGAGCTCTCTGGTGAACTTGCTGCTAGGAGGCAGGGTCTGGTTGGAAGAGACTAATCACTAGGGAGCAGCCCGGAAGTTTATGTTTCCCTTCCAGGCACCTCCCGTGATTCTCCGCTTCTTGTCCACACACTGGGAGCAGCTACTCCTGTCTTGCTCTTCTGCTATGCTGTCCTGCCTTGGTGCCAGCTATGGACCGAAAACTCCACAAAATGTGAGCCAAACTAAACTGTCTTCCATGTAGCTGTGCTGTGTCTGATATTTTGTCCCAATGATGAGGGAAACGAAGAAGATATAGGCAAGTCATGTAACCTCTGTGATATCTGCTGAGTGGTTGCAGGACAATTCAACGTGGAAATCGTGTGCACAGAGCCCAGCAGGCTCGGGAAGCAAGGCCTACGGTGCTCACGTTAGGTCCCGAAGAGACCCACAGCGTCTCTGCGTTCAGGTTGCTGCCTCCAGGAAGCCCTGGGAACACTGAGCCCGACCCGCAGACGCCAAACCAGTGCCTGCCAGCCGCTGCAGGGCAGCCCCCTCCTTGGCCTCGGTCCTGCTCCAAAGTTCACCCAACCAGCGCTCTGCACAGCACTTCCTAAGCTCAGCACTATGCAAAGTAGGAATCTAGCTTCAGGCCCTGAAGCCTGAGAGGAGTGGGGTGGGCTTTCATTTTCCCAAGCCTCCCCTTTCCCCCAAGCATATTCTGAGGTCCACAAAGTCAAAGCACTGCTACTGCGGGAGAAGGGATGAAAAAACAGTATTCGAAAACAATTAATTAAGGCAAGTGAAAGGGACAGGAGAGCTATTATGCAAATATCCGGCCATTTGAGGCTATTAATTTGGAGCAGGGAAAGCAAGATTCAGGTAAAGAATGCTCACTATATTAGGCAGAGTCAGGGGGTTGCTCCCCAAGGGATCTATTCTTCCTCTGCCCAAGGAACAGCTTGGCAGGCCTCCTGCTGGGTCACAGGGAGCAGCCACCAGGCCTGAGGCCAGAACTGCGGGGAGGTCCACCTGGCCTGCCCCGGTGCTTCGCAATCTGGAGTGGAACAGGAAGCCCCAGGAGACTCCACGGCCCCGCCCTCCGGGGGCCAGTTCAGAATGGAGCCGGAGGACTTGCATTTCTGAGGTCTGTGTAGCCTGCTGTGTGTTCCTTCATGGCTCCCGGCGTGCGGTAGTTCAAACATGCTTGTGTGAGCATGAGCGCATGCGTGTTTTCTTCCGTTTCTTGCATTGTTTCCGTTTAGATGTCTTGACTGGAGTGCTGTGTTTAGAGCCATTCTCAGCCAGAGACCCAGACTAGACCAAGAACGACAACCCCTGCTGGCCAGCTTTTGAAAATTTACAAAGTCTCTCAGGGCCTTTGTCTCCAAAATGCAACCTACCACTAGGCTGTTTTTGTTTGTTTGTTTGTTTGTTTGTTTATTTTGAGTATGCATGTTGGAGAGAAAAGATACTTTCTTCAGCCCTAGGTTCATGGCTGCAGGACATGTAACAGAAGACAGATTAAAAATCGATGAACGAGGGCTGGCCAGATAGCTCCAGCACCCTAAAGCACCTACCGCCTAGGCCGGTGGAGAGACAGGAGTTTGATCCCTGGCCTTCCTTGTTGGCCCCACCCTCCGGTGTGCTGAGATGGGGTGTGGTGGCACATGCCTGTAGTCCCAGCACTTGGCACGGCTGAAAACAGGAGGATCGCAATGAGCTGGATCTTTGTAGTGAGGACAAGACTGGCCTAACTGAGTTCCTCTTGACTCAGCCTCCCAGAGTGCTGGAGTTACAACCATACACCACCCTGCCACCACCTTTTTATGCTAAATTTTAGTGAAGATGGACGTCTGAGGAGAGGCTGAACAAAGGAGGAGTGCTGTAATGGTAATAAGCTGAGCAGAGTTCAGCAGGGTCTGTGTGTTCAGACTCTTCTCTGGCCCTTTATTGTAGGCCATGAGGACTGTCCCATCCCACAGGTACAGCAAGGCACTTCTTGAGTGAGGGTCTGGTAACCTACTGCAGAAGAGGATCACAGGATTCTTCTATGCCTGCTCCCCAGGAGAAGGTCAGAGAGTGACCTTCTGCTTCTGAAGATTTGCAGATGTAAAGGTGGCACACTGAGGAGTAGCATGTCCTGAATCTTAGCACCGCTGTAAGCTGGTTCTTTGCCCACACCAGCCCCTCAGGCCCAGAGTGTGCATTCATGCTGGGTACCCTCAGAACAGCTCCACAAGCTGGAACTCAGCCTGTCTGAGAGATCAGAGGCTGTGCATGTTGATTTAACCTGCCAGGGAAGCAGATTTCAACTGAGAGCAAGGGCTTGAAAGCAAGAGCAGGATAAGAATCTGTCCTTAGCAGACTCAGAACAAAGAGGCCGGATGACCAAGCAGAATGCATCATTGCCCTCAACACAGAGCCCTGGCCATTGTCCTGGGCAGCCACCTTGGCCAAGGTCCACTGTGGGAAGGTGGCCTCTCTCTGCCCTGCCTGCCTCTCCCCTCCTTAGATGGAGCTGCACTCTTAGATAGAGTAGAAGACAGCGGGGAGGTCCCAAACAGGGACCCCAAACCTGGCTAAAGAGCTGGCCTGGATGGGGACTACCTGACCCCTTCGTCCCTGTTAAGGTTCCATCTTGAAACCAGTTCTCACCAGGTCTCTGGGGGAGCTCCCTACAAACATAACCACAGGATCTGCTTAGCTGAAAGCCTTTACCAGTTACACTCAGCCCCAGCATGAAGCCACACTCCTGTTTCTGCTCCCCAGTTTCAGGACTAATATGGCATGCAGTACCAGGGATTGAACCTGGGTCCTTGTGCTTGCTAGGCAGGTGCTTAGACTTCCAAGCTATCTCCCCAGCCACTGTGTGCCTTCACTTATACCATTCTGCAGGGAGAAAATTTTTGTTGCGTGAATTTGGTTTCTAATAGGGGGATGGGGGACCATGAAGATACTGATAGGAAGTAGATTAGTGGGAGAAAAAGGAAGTTTTATTTACAAGCATACAGGAGGCCAAACAGCTAGGGAAGCTGTTCGAACTAAGAGCGAGGATAAGGGCTTAAGTTCTAACAAATAAAAAGGAGGTGGAGATGAAGCATCAGTAGAAAACTGTAAAGGCTGTGATGAGGCTCAGTTACCAAATTTTCTTGGAATGCAAAGTTACTGAAGATCAGTCCTCACTGGCCGGAGCCTCCCTGTGCAGAGGGGTTTGTAGAGGCTACATGCGTCCACTATTTTTTATGCTACACCAAAATATTTGAGGTGGGCTACTTTATGAAGAAAAAGAGGTACATATTACTCACAGTTTTGTTTGTTTATGGAACTGGGACTGAGCCCAGGATCTTCCTACTGAGCTATATCCCAGGCCCTATTTATTCATTTATTTATTTACTTACTTATGTATTTAGTCAGGGTCTAGCTATGTCATTCAGGCTAGAGATGCATTCATTACATAGCACAGGGTAACATCAAATTTGCAACATTTCTGCTGCATCCCTTGCCCCATTTAATCTTTCACTTAGAGATGGCATGTCACTAACTTGTTCAGTTGTCCCGCCTGGCTGCAATCAGGGATCTTCCTGCCTCAGTCTCTGTAGTGGTTGATACATTATGTCAACTTGGCTGGATGACTCAGCGGCCGGTTCCCTGTTGGTGGGAGCCCTGCCCTGGGGTACAATTGGTTCCTCGCTGGAGCGTGACCGGGGCCTGCCTAGGATATGATTGGTTCCTCCCTAGAGCAGGATCAAGGGCCCATCCTAAGGTATGATTGGTTCCACCCAAGGGTACAATGGGCCCACATAAGAATGGCTGAGCACAAAGAGATTTTTTAAAGGGCTGAGGAAGGAGTCAAGACTTCTCTTCATCAGAGAAGCTTCAGTCTTCACATTCAGCCTGGACTTCATCATCTGGCTTACAGTGCAGACTCTTCAGCCTCCAGCTTGGATCTTTAGCCATCTGTTGCAGACTCTTTAGAGTCCATTACAGACACTTCAGTCTTCCATTGCAGACCCATCAGCTGATGGATAGAGACTTACACGGAGTGCTGCAGTGAAGTCCAGACTTCGGGATTCAGTTCTTCAGTCCAGAGTGTGCAGATGCCCTCTGCATGCTTTCTCATCTGACTCTGTGGCTGACTATTGTAATCCAATCTTATAATTCCTTATAGGCTGTATATTTGGTGTTAACATCCATTCCTTATATCTGTTCTCTTTCTCTAAGTAAAACTCTGACCAATACAGTCTCCTAGACTGCTGGGATTCTAGGCATGTACCACTATGCCTGGCTGGCTCACAGTTCTGGGGTCACAGAACCTGAGATGACACTGTCTCTGGTAAGGGCCCCTGACCCAGATGACATCACGATGGATGGCTCCTGGTGGGAGGCCATCTGAGAGGGAGCAGCTGCATGGCAAGTTGGGGAGCCACGGGGACAGGAAGGCCTGCCTTCCTCATTTGATAACAACCTTCTTGGAGAACTAACTTGGAGTCCCACAAAGCTACCTTAGCTCCTTTTGAGGGCAGTGCCTCCCATGGTCCAGCCAGCACCCATTGGTCCCACAGCTGCTTTTTAAAAAAGTTTTTGCAAATAATTTATTTAGTATTGGTACAGGGTCTCACTACATAGCTCAGACTCATACTGATCCTCTGTTTCAGCCACCCCAGAGCTAGGATTATAGGCTTGCGCCACCATGCCCAGTTTGGGGAACCAGAACAGTGTGCCAGGGGTTCTGGGGCCAGCACCACACTCAATACTGGGGGATCAGACTCAGTCCTTGTGCTTGCTAGGCAGGTGCTTGGGCCACAGCTCTCTCCCCAGCCCCATCCCGCAGCTTCTTAACATAGTTGCCAGGAGGATGCAGCCTGCAGCACCGAGCCCTCCAAATCCCACCAGAACCAAAGCTACAGCTGAATCCTAAGGCTCGATACTAGAGAACCATGTAAGAACTTCAGTCAAGATTTCTTTTGTGCCCACATTAATTCACATATTCTCATTTTAAAATAATCCCTGTGCCACGGTGGTAGGTTTTCTCTCTACTGTGCTCCTGATTGTCTGACTGCCATGGCCTTCAGGATCTGTCCCGAGGCTAGAAGGATGGGAGATGGCGCGTGGGAACCCTCCCTCTGAGAGGGCTCAGATGCCCACTCCACTGCCTCAGCTGGGCCACACTCAGGGTGTCCTCCTCCTCCTGAGCCCCCAGGCTTGCTGAGAGTCTCTTCCTGTATGGCCCTCCCTCCTCCACCCACTGCCTGGTTCCCACCTGTCATGCACAGTGTGTGTGTGTGGCTCTTCTGTTTTTTCTTTTTGCCCATCTGGGGCAGACAGCTTAGGATCTCTTCTTCTGTTTCTTTATGGGTTTTTTTTTTTTTTGAGGGGGGTGGGGGTGCTTTGTTTTTTAATTTGGTTCAGTTCGGTTTGGTTCAGTTCAGTTCAGTTCAGTTCAGAGATGGAATCTTCGTTGGCATCTCAGGCTGGCCTCAAACTCAAAACCTTCCTCTCTCAGCCTCTGGAGTCTTAGGCTACAGGTGTGTCCCACGACCTCTGGCAGCCTAGTGCCTCCTAAGAGCACCTCACTTGTGCACAAATTTTCATCTCAGCCTGTGCATTAGCTGAAATACAGTTTATACACTTGAAACTCACTTTGAAGACAAGCAAATAGGAAGAGCAGAGGCTGGCCTTCAGGATTGGATTTGTCTTCTTGGGGGACTGATGAATTGGTGATTATTCTTGAGTTACCCCAGGAGCGGTCTGCTGTAAGGCCAGTCTGGCTGGGCCTCCTGCGTGGTGTGTCTCATTACCTGGAAGTGCTGTGCTGCTTCTGCAGAGGGCTTGCGCCTGGGGCCCCTCGAAGTCAGACCAGGACTTAGGCACAGACCACCTTCTGCCACTTACCCAGTGATGCTGTGTCATTAGAAATGGATAAGGACTAAGACAGTCCATCTCTGGAAACTTAGAGTTGAGACCAAAGGAGCTTCTTGCATCCCCCCCAGGGAGGCCGGAGGCGGGCACAGCTTCCAGCAATCAGGAGCCAGTGGAAGCAGCAGTTGGAATGCTGGGTCTTTTCAGCTGCCAATGTGGTGTGTTTTGGGGCCCCTTGCCCTCCCTCCAGCGCCCCAAGTATGTCTCTCTGCTGCTTGTTTCTCTCGAAGGAGCCCGCAGACTAGGAAGGTTGGACGGAGGACATTGGCCAAGATAGAGTCCCTACTGGGGCCCAGGAGCCAATCAGAAGCTGTCAGCTCCCACGCCCCATCCCCTGCTCCCTGCCCCCGCGCTGCCAGATGCTAATACAAAGAACATTTTAATTTCACAAATGGTGGCAAGCTAACTGGCAGGCAGGCGCAGGTGAGGAACAAGGGTACAGGCTCGGCAGAGTGCCAGGGCGCCAGGCTGCCTTCCAGGGAGGTCCCTCACCACCTGCCGCCACCGCCGCGGCAGCTCCGCCTGAGCCATGTCGGGAGCCCGGCCTGGAGCCCGGAGGGGGAGGAGCAGAATTTGGCATCCATCCACCTGTCACTTCCGCTGCCTCTCAACAAGAAGGAGGCTGAGTGTGTACTGGGGTCTCAGAGAGGGAGTGGAGGCTAGCCTCTTCGCAGAGCCTGCCCAAGCCAGCCTTTGGAGTAGAAGAGTGCTGTGCACAGCAATGATTAACCTGCCGAGCTTTGGCCTCTGCGCTTCCAGGCTGACACAGCAGGGATGGCCTTGGGATGGCCTTGGGATGCCCTTGACACTCCTGAGCATTCTTCCTTCTCTGGACTTTCAACATGTATTTATTATTATTTTTTTCCTTCTTGCCCATATGGGGAGGGCATCCTGATATCTCTTTTTGCAGTTGATTTTTTGGTTTTGTTTTATTCTAATTTTGTTTTGAGACAGAATCTCACTCGGTAGTTCAAGCTGGCCTAGGACTTGCTGTGTAGCCCAGGTTGGCCTCAACTCAAAATCCTCCTGCCTCAGCCTTTTCAGTCATGGAAATACAGGGGTGTGCCACCACCCTGACAGCCTAGTACCTCCTAATAGCGGAACCCATGAAAACTCACTCTCAGGCGAGGGCTTTTACCTGACACTTGTGCCCAAATGAAAAAAATCCCTATACATCCTTAAAAACCTAGCCCAATGCTTCCAGTATCTCTTCTGGGTAGTCCTAGTAGGACGGGCCTTTTAGGCCCCTGGATTTATAACTCACTCCACATGTCCTAAGTACCTGTTGTATGCTGGACTCTGGGATAGAAAGATCCATACAGAGATGGATTAAAAAGATGGGCTAGGGGCCAGCAAGATAGATCAGCGAACTAAAGAACCTACTTAGGCAGGCCTAGGAAGGCACAGGGGACTGCGATTTGGTTCCTGGAACCACATGCCATGCCAGCCCCACCCTCAGGGTGGGCTGAGCAGGCCAAAAATAATAAATAAATAAATAAATAACAAACCAATGGCACCCTCTGTCTTCAACTTTGCACTGTAGGTGGAGAAACAGGGATTTATTAAATATGCAAATAAGTATGACACTGGAGCTATAATAGATGGCACCAGACGTGCCCAGGACCCCAGGGTTGAGGTCTACATTGGGTTGAAACTCATCAGGGAGGCCTTCGGAGCTGTTTCTCACTGTGATGGCTGAGCCTAGAGCCACGGATGGGTAGGAGCAAAGGAGGAGATGTGGAAGGCGTGAGAAATGGCAGGTGCAGATGCACAGTGCTGAGGAGGTGAGCACAAAGGCCGGGCCTGCTGGAGTGGATGGTGTAGGTCTGGGCAGCTCTCAGATTTTATAGCTGCAGAGAGGAGAACCAAGCAAGGGTGAGCAGAATGGCTCGGCATCACGCACAATGAGGTCAGCAGCAATGTGGCTCACTAAGGGGGCACTGGGTGAGGTTGAGAGGGATGCCTTGAAGGAGAAAATGGAAAGGAAGCAGTTGAATTGTATGGGCTGGGGATCAGAAGAGACTGATGGGAGAGGCGCCTGGGTGAACGGTTGGAGCACACGGCAGTTAGGCTGAGGGCAGATGAGGGCATACCAGGCGGACAGGATAGAAGGCGACAGCCTTCTGGTCCAAGCCTTGAGCATCATCCGCATTTAATAGTCAGCTAAAGGGTGTGAGCCTAAAGGAAGACAAAGCAGGAGCAGCCAGAGAAGTGGAAGGAAGACTTGGAAAGTGTTTTATCACTTGGGTTCCAAAAGGAAAGTGATGTAACACAGTGGATTTAATGGAAGAGAGTTGAAGCAGCAGATTGGATGTAGAGAGGTCTGAACAGTGCATTAAGGGAGACACCTGAGCTGTGACATACCCAGGGACCAGGAATAAAAGCGTGTTGTTATCTCCTGAGATCTGAAAGAGCAAGGAAGAGGGGGATGTTTCTGGGGCCCAGTGAGGGTGGAGTTGCAGCTGCAGCCACAGCACCAGAGGTGCACAGGGAGGCAATGACACTCAGCACCTGATCCCTGCTCAGGCCACCGTCCAGTCCTCTAGCGCCTCTCCTTAGACAAATCCAGCTAGAAGTCAGACAGCAAGGAAGCCAGGCTGACGCACGCCGTGGGATGATGTCAGACAGCAGGTCCAGAGAGAGCAGAGTGTGAGTGGAGGAGTAGGAGAAATAAAGAAGAGCTAGCCCAAGCGTGGAGGCATGGAGGCCACTGGGGAACATGTTTCCAGAAAGAGAAAGTGGCCAGGGGTGTCCCACCAGCCGAGAAGCCCATGCAGAGAGAGCCAAGCTGGACTGTTGCATTTTGGTGCTGTGGAGGTCACCTGTGACCTCATGAAGAGCTTATTTGGATGAGTAACGGGGGTACTAGGCAGAGTGGAGAAGGATGTGCAGCCATTGCGGACAGTGGCTACAAAGAACAACCAGGGGTGTGGAGATCAAATCATGCTGCTCTTCTGGCTTGGTATTAGGACTTCTGGCCACACTGTACTTGTCTCTGATATGGAGAAATTGATAAAGAGGATAATTATTGCAATTGAATGCAATGGTGTTGTATACTCTTGGTAAATTGAGAGGTGACAGAATATTGAAGGACATGGGTTGGATAAAGTTGCCCCAGGACAATGAGGATCCAAGAGTCAGCCCACTGGGGCTTTGACTTCTAATGCAGAGCTCCGGGTGTCTCCTTTTCCGCACACTAATGAGCGCCTTGAGGCTAAATATATTTCCTTCCTGTTGCAAGGAGTTTGTTGGAGACCTCTGTGGGTATGGTAATGGTTTGATACCTTGGATTTTGGACAAATCACTGCCTAGCAGTGTGAGTAACATTTTGGCCAAAGAACATCTGGTGTCGTGACAGAGTGTTGGAGACAGTGGCATCAGGCAGACCTCTCTGGCTGAGGACTCTGGGCTTCCAGGCTGAGGTGGGCCCTTGGTGGGCCCTTGGAGGCTGGGAAGCTGGCCTGCGGGCATCGGCTCCTCTTGCCCCAGGGCAGGATCTCCTCTGCAGCCCCTCAACCTGCCTGGCTGCCTCCTCCCCATGCTCCTCATCCTCCATCTGCTCCCCCCTCGTCAGCCACCATGGCTGGGCCCATGGAGTGTATGTGAGTTTCAGGCTGTGGCCTCAGTTGAACACAAAGTGTAACTTCTTTTATTTCCTATGACGAAACTTCAGTCTCCCTAAATGCTCTTTGGAGACCAATCCTAAGCCAACAGAGTTTTTACAAGGCCTGAGGACGTTGGTAGGGATGGCACCAGATCCCCAAGCTCATATTGTGCCTCTGAAGCTAATTACCTATGAGGCAACCTAAAGTGTGACTGATAGGAAGCAGAGAGAACATGGCATGTTGGTGGTGAGGCTTTGTGATTCAGACAACAGGCCTGGCTCCCGGGAGCATGGAACAAAGAGCCCCTAAGGGGAGAGCCCGCCAGCATGTGTGCACCCTGCCAGGGAGAGGCTGGCAGAGTCATGGGTCTCTGCTGCAGGTGAGCCTGTGAGCCTCCGTGCCTGGGCTCTGTGCCTGCGTCTGTGTCTCCGTGCACACTCGGCACCTGTGTGTGGCAGGCCATCAGTCGTGCTTCTGTTCCAGCCATAGACTTAGGAGGCTGAGGAAAAAGCACAGAAATCAAGAGACACCTGCTGCCACGGGCACCCTCTCTGGATCTGCGTCAGGACTGGATCTCTGGAACTGGTCACAGGCTTGATTCTTAGGAGGAAATGAGAAGATCTTCATGAATAAACAAGTATCAGCTGCTGTTTACTACAATAAGCGCAGCTGCTACTCTATCTAGCAAGCAGAAGGAAGGGCCCTGTGCTGGAGCCAAGGAAGTCGTCCTTCGGCTGTCATCCACCACCCGCGCCTTTACTGGGCTCTGCAGCTGCCGAGCATGCATGGTGCAGTGCTGTGGCTAGGAGGCAGGCGCGGGAGTCCACTCCCAGCTTGGTTGTTCATCAGTATGTGACCCCTGAGACCCTCGCCCCCGTCCCTTCCTGGAGTCCTTGAAGAGAAGACATGAGGCAAGGATGCTGAGGCATGGGGAGCACTGTACTCTGGGAGGCCAGAATGTAGCAAGAGCCTTTGTGAAGATGGGAAGTTAAGAGAGCAAGATCCCATGGGCCTGGTGCCCCAGTAAGGACTATGATCTTGTTCCTAAAACAGTGGCACTAAATGGCTCTAATCAAGCCCCTTTCCTGTTCCGCACTGCAGGGATTTTCCATCTGCAAAGGGCTGTAAACCTGTGCACCTTCCCACACAATGAGGAGACTGAAAGGGCTTGGGGTTACCCATCTAGAACACATACTCTCCGCCCCTGTTCTACCCCTGGGACACCCAGACTCTGGCTCAGATAGGCCCACAGCTGCTTCAGGGTCTGCACAGACCCGTTCTGTGGTGTTGCTGTCCTGAGAGGCAGCTGTCTTCAGGGATGTAGATGGACACAGACCTCAGGCTGGACTGTCCGTACTGTGTACAGGACATTTCTCCAGGTATGGATGGGAAGGAAGAGAAAAAGGGATTCATCTAGGAAAGGAACTGCAGCCACTTGCTCTGCACTTCCACATTCTGGTGGAATAACTCCCAGGAGTTTGAAAAGCTGCAAACCCAAGTGGTTAAGGAGATATAGTATGGTTAATGTAAAACATATAATATTTAGCGAGTTGTTTTTCGTAGGAATGTAAACTAGTAAAAAATCCCTGTAGAAATCAGTGTGGAGATTCCCCAGAAAACTAAAAATGGAACATTTCACGGAGCTAGTTCCTCTCTGGGTATCTTCCAAAAACAATTGTACACCCTGTTATAGGGATACACATTTATCCACATTTATAGTGGAACAACTCGTAATAGTGACTCAGTCTTGGAAACAGCATATATGCCCATCCACAAATGAACAGATAAAGAAAACATGTTATTTATACACAGCAGAGTACTACTCTGCCATCAAGGAAGGTGAACTTAAGTCATTTGTAAGGAAACGGATGCTCCGTTAGACATAATGTCAAATAAAATAAATCACATGTATAAACTTAAAAACTCATGGTTTCTCTGATACGAGAAACCCAAACTATGACTATAGAACAAAACAAAGGTAGATAATGGGAAGTAGGGAGATTTTTCTTGAAAGGGAAGGGATCAAAAAATGGACATGAGAGAAGGGAGTTGTGAAGAAGGAATTAAGATGTGGTGTACCAACCCCACACGAGGCATGTGAACACTGTGCACTACAAATATGAGCTGATGAAGTATGACCAGATAAATGGCCAGCAGGCTCTGTATTCCTTTCCTATTGGCCGTGTAGCAAATTTCTAGAAACTTAGTGGCTTAGCAACACAAATTCATTATCTTAGCTTTCTGGAGGTCAGGAGTCTAGGACAGGTGTCAGTCGAGGTGTACATAAGGTTGGTTCCTCCTGGAGGCTCCCCAGAGATTCTGTTCCCTGCCTCCTCCAGCTGCAGGAGGCTGCCTTGCATCCCTTGGCTTGTGGTCCCTTCCCCATCTTCCAGGCCACCAGCATGGGGCTGAGTCTTTCTCTTGCTGCCTCCTCTCTGATCTCTTGACATCCTCCTCCACTATTCAGGACCCTTGGGTGACGTTGGGCCCACACAGATGGTCAGGCATGACCTCCCCATCTCAAAGTTAGGAGGTAATTAACCTTAATAGCTCACCTCCCACCACCTGGCATGTACACAGGCAGTGGGTGTCAGGATGTGGTTATCTTTAGAGGGTCTTTACTGTATGCAGCATGGTGTCCAGCGGTATTCTTATCCCAAGGCCCACAAAGTTAGATATATTGCTTATTGAACTGAAAGACTACTGAAAGGGTCCAAGAAGTACTTTTCCTTATGTGGGATTCTCTTTACAGCCTGGATCCCTGACCCCTAGGACTGTGTGTGTGGACATGTGCAGCGCATTCCTAATTTACACTCTTGCGTTCTTCGGCTCCACGTGCAGTGTCCTGAGGGCAGAAATGCGACCCCTGACAGCCTGTGCAGCCTATCCTTTGCAGAGGGAAACCTGGGCTGAGGCCACGTGATAGGAGGCACCGACCTGTGTCCCCGTGAATCCTCGCGAATCCTCGCTTGTCTTGCCGAAGGTCACAGGAAGAGCCCCAGATGGACAGGCATTGGAGTTCATTTCATCATCAACAGCAAATACTGAGTTCGCACCTGCCCTCTGCTGAGTGTGGCACTTGAGCCAGGGGACAGAGGAAGTAAACGAGGTGCAGTGCACTTCCTGGAGAGGGCTACTGCTCCAAGGCTCCCAGAGGATTGTTACAGCTTTGAACAGTAACGAACCCTGTGTATACACTGTGGTTTTTCCTGTGCATACCCCTGATCAATTTTAGCTTATAAATTAAATGGACTGAGAAAGTTCGGTAGAAAGCTAATAATAATGGAACAATTCTAACAATAAACTGCAGTAAAAGTTATGGGAACATGCGCTCCCCTTCTCTCCCCTCTCCCTCTCTCCTTGTGGAAATACTCCACTGTGCTGTGCTTGCCCCTGTTTGTGACGTGTGAATTGGCAACACAGTGCCTACACATGAGATGGAGTGAGTGATGTAAGCACTGTGACACAGCCTTAGGCCACTGCATAAGGCTCACCCACAGTGATCAGCCTGCTGTAGCTAGAATCGGGTAGCTGGGCAGCAGGCGTGTCATCACAGCTGGGGAGATGCTAGGTGGTGCGCAGTTTCATCCTGAGACTTCTCATAGTTTGCAATGTCTAGGTTAGGAGCTGCTCACTTGTGTAATTGTCCTTTTCATAATTTTGGCTCTGAGTCGTTGGACCATGAGTAACTGAAACTGGAAAAGAAAGCCACAGATAGAGGGAACACTGTGTGTGTGTGTGTGTGTGTGTGTGTGTGTGTGTGTCTGCGTGTGTGTCTGCTTGTGTCTGTCTGCCATCCTCGTCTGACTCTGTTGCTGCAGGCAGAGGGCTTCCTCTCTCTCAGCTTTGGTTTTGTTGTCACTCCCACGAGCTCTTCAGTGGCCAGCACGAGGCCCAGGGTGAGGACAGAGCACTGATCTCTCTCAGTCCCTATTGTCTTCACCTCGGTCCCCATCATGTTGTAGACACTCAGTGAATGTTTGCAGGAAAGCACAGATCAAGTTCAGGGAAGAAGGCACCAGTCCTGTGATCATGGCTGCAAAGGAGACATGGAAAAAGAGTGGAGGACTCTCGTTTAAATGGGTGTTGCTGCTGGTGCAGTGGCTGCTGCTTGCGGAGTGCTTTGCTGGTCCTTGTGACCTGCACAGCCATCTTCTGCGTTGGCCGTGATCATCATCCCCACTGTACAAATGAGGAGCTTGCTTAGGGTCGCAGGGCTAGCAGGGCTGGGATTTGAGCCTGGTGTCTTTCATAGGAGAGGGGCAACTGGCTTCCTTCTGCAGGTGTGTGTCCGGTCTGCGCTCCTCCCAGACCGGCTCTCCCTGGACAGCTCTCCAGCTCTCTTCCGCTTCCTGAGAGCCTGTGGCATCTGTTTGATTTGGACCCCGAGGCAGCCTCTCTTAAAAAGGTGAAGAAGCAGGTGAAAGGAGAGGTAGCATTCAAAGTCCTCCCTCCGGAGTCAGTCCTCTCACTGGGATACCTTGTCGAGGAAAGAAATGAGCATGCGACATACCCACCATCTGGAAAGCTGGCGCCAAGGCCAGGGAGATTAACATGCCGCTCCTGTTCTATTCTATCCTTTGTACACAGGCAACGTGGCCTAGAGAAACTGACAGTTTCCGGCATGCCAAATCGCTACCACCTCTCTGCTGCCCTTGAATGTGGGCTAAGTTGTTGCAGAAGGCCTGGGAAAGTCTCAGCTCGGCCATCATCAGTCGCGACCTTTGTGGCAGCACATGGAGGGAGAACTTGCGATTTCCTCCCCTTCTCTTTTGTTTGGTGAGGCCTACAAAACTCTGTAGCTAGCGTAATCCACTCCTGAAGGCAAATGATGTCCAGGGAGCACTGGATTTAGTCAGTAGATGCCCCCGCTGAGCTGTGTGAATTTGGGCAAATTGTTGTATTTATTCTGAGTTCTCTAAGCTCAAGTCCTGCTGTGAGTTATCTGAGTCCTAGCCTTTGACCTTGCAGCTAAGAAATCTCTGCAAGTTTTGGCGATGTTCGCCTCCCCCACTTCTGTCCAGACCTGCAGCCTATCCAAATTTCTCCCGGTCCTCAGCATTCCACCAAGTGCCTCCACTGGGCCCTCAAGTTCGTCTAGTGGGTCCAGTGGAAAACATGAACTTGCCAGGTCTTTGTGTCCCCTCTCTAGATACTCAGGATATAGTAGGTATTTCTGTGCTGACTGATAACAGATTAGTTTTATTAACAGAGTTAGCCTTACTCGTTTCTACTTGATGTTTCCCCACTGGAAGCCTAGGTGAAGCTCCATCCTCTAACTCAGTTAAATAGTTTTCCATGCCTAACATCATGATTACTCATAGAATAAGATTTCAAAATGTGTGCAGAATTCTTAGCAACCTTGTATTGCAAGACAGACAAGCCTATGTATGAGTAGACTGAGGAGAGGAAGAATAGTAGGAGGTTCATTTATTCATCCAAATAACTGAATAAATGGGGCCTCAGTTATGGCTGTATATTCAAGGAATGTTTGAGCATCTTTCTGTTTTCTGTCCGTTGCTTCTGTCCATTGTGTTGGAATTCACTGTCTTGAAAGCTTGCCCCTGTGTACTAACAATATGGTTGGCTACACGATCCAGGTTGTTCTCTGGGCCCTTTGCAGTCTTAACAGTGGCTTTGGTTTCCCTGATTCAACCTTGTGCCCAGCTATGAGCTCATCCTGATGGCCACAGATTGGAACTCTGTGATGGACTTGTTCTAGATTCTGTTTCCTGCAGAGAGTTAAGGATATGTTAGTTAACCAACAGTATGGAGAGCAGGAGAAAGGTGGTATCGGCCTGCTTAGGGGTCCAGCAGAGATTTTTGTGGGTGAAGTTCCAAAATGAAAGAACACATGGGTGCAAGGCTTCAGCAACCGCTGCAGGCAGTCTCAGACAGAGCAGAGTGCCAGAGCAAGCACTACCTGTGTCTTTATTGTGTAACTCTTATATAATGTCCAGTGAGTCCTGGATTTAGTCAGTAGACACCCCTGCTGAGCTGTGTGAATTTGGACAAATCGCTGTATTGTCATCTCATATTTATATTCTCACATAATGCTATAACCAGCATATGCATGTCTACCTGTGCTGCGTCATAGTTACAGAACTGCATCCCACTGGGCACCTGCACTAGACAGGGGGGGTCACATCCTCAGGTGGCCTTAAATGCCCCTGAACTTTGAAGCAGTCTGAGTGGCTCCCTACCGGTAGTCTCTCAAAGAGAAATGGAAGAATATTTCCTGGTAGGAAGAGAAATAATGGATATTTCATATGTAGTCCTTTGGTTTCAGTCAAAGCAACCACATTTAACACCAATTCAGTTCTCATCAAATGCACAGGAAAGAGGTCTTTACTCCAAATTTTTCCTGTGTTTTCAATTAAGAACTATTTTGATCTGTGAGTCTCAGTCTATTCTGTTCTCAGCCTATAAATCCAAGCTAAAAAGAGCCCCCCCCGCCCCCCGCAGTGGCAGGACTCATACCACCCCTGACAGGCTCAGGTAACCCCCAGTATTGAGTTAATATGCAGAGAAGCCCCCTCTTCCCATAATTAACACACCTTTAATTTCCATGCTTGTCAAATCTGTTTGCACCAACAGTAGCTGTGATCCCAGGAGAGCAGAAAACAGAAAACTCTCTGACTGACACAATCTCAGGAAAAACTTTGATTTTGTGATAATGAGCAGGTAATAGAGAATCTCAGAACCCATTTATGGTGTGGTGTTGTGTTTTGTTTTTGAGACAGGATCTGACCTTTTGAGACAGACTTGTCTTAAACTCGCTATGTAGCCCAGGCTGGCCTTGAACTCACAGTGATGCTCCTGTCTCAGCCTCTGGAATGCTGGGGTAGTAAGTGTGTGTCGCTATACTCAATCTGATGTGATATGTTTTTTAGGATTGTGCCTTTGCACTACAAAAACAATGCCTTCCAATTCAGGCCAGATTTTCTCATTATAGCAATCTAATATTTCAAGATAGAAAACTGAGATCACTTGTCAGGAAAAATCTATACATATAGCAGTTGTTTCTTACTCAGACCTGTATGCTTCCAAAGGCCTATGTCCTAACCATTTCTTGGGTTTTTGTTTTGTTGTGTCCTGTACTGAACCCCTAGAAATAAAGATTACATCCTTTGCCTGCCAAGTGCAAGGTCTTGAGTTTGAGCCCAAGTACAAAAAAAAAAAAAGGATAACATCCTTTTCCAGGGCTGGTGGTATAGCTCAGACTAGGTACTTGCTTAGGTAAGTGTAGGGGCCAGGGTTGGATCCTTGCACTGAATTCTGCAATGGCCTCACCCTGGGGCGTGCTGAGCCAGTGATGGAGTCCAGGTGTCATGGTGCACACCTGTAATCCCAGCCTAGAGAGTTAGAAATCAGGAGGATTACTATGAATCTGGGCTGTATAGTGAGACCCTGCGCACACACACACACACACACACACACACACACACACACACACAAACACTCTTTTTCCTATGGCTAAAAGCAATAAAGCTCCATTATCTTAGAGTTCTGGAAGTCAGAAGTCTAAAAGTAGTGAGAGTATGCTGAAATCAAGGGGGCACCAGGCTGTGTTCCTTCTGAACACTCCATGGAAGGGCCTATTCCTCTGTCTTACCCAGCTTCTAAATGTTCCCTTCACCCCTTGGCTCATGGTGCCTTCTCCATTTTTACAGTCATGGAATTTGCAGACCTCTCCCTGAGAATCCACAGTCTAGTTTCCTGGTTCACATTTGCCAGGAGCCTGTGATCACATGGGCCGGTGTGGGTGATCCAATATGGTCTCATATTAAAACCTACTGTTGATCAGTCTTCTGCCCTCATACTGTGTCACCTCTGTGTCCACAAGCTCTGGGATTTAGGATGTGGCCATCTTGGGGAGGCTATTATATTACTGACCTTAAACACTGAGAGAGTGAATCTGGACTTAAAGATCCACTCCATCATGAATAAGTCAGAAGAATAGCAAAATTATATAAATACCAAATAAATTGCATCAAAAAGGAAAAAGTTAAAACTAAAATACTTTAGGTCAAAAAGAGATATAGAAGCCAGGTGATAATACACACTTATACTCCAGTACTCTGGAAGCTGACACAGGAGAATGTGAAGTTTGAACCCAGCTTGGACAGTTTAGTGATTTAGTAAGACTCTGTCTAAATAAAAATAAAATAAGGACTAAAATGGTAGCTTAGAAGACCTGAATTCAAGTTCTTGAACCTCCCCAAAGAAAGCGTCTCTTTTATGGACCTAAAAACCAATAGGAAATTCAAGGGGATTCTAGGGGACAGGAATCCTAGCCAAAGAAACATGAATCCAGATACTCCATCCTGTGGGTGAAGCTCCACTAAAGGGGCCCCCAGTTCTACTGAGATGTTATATGTTCAACTTCTCAGACCCTCTCCATGCCTTCTCCCATCTATAGAGGACTGAACCCTTCCCTCAGATCTATCAGGACTTGTAAGAATTATGCCATGTGCATTAGGTTATAGTCCAAAAACTTGGAGGGAATACTGGGGAATGGGCAGAACACAGTGTGAAATTGGAGCCCTAAAGGATCACTACAATTATGAAATGGAGAAAAAATATGAAAGAGTTAAAGTAATAGATGACGAGGGTAAACCAGACCTCTGTTGTTTGGCAAATGCTCCGTCCTCCTTTGTCCTGCTGACTCGGAGACCCTGAAGTCTTAAGGTCAGCATGACTCATGCCGGATGTCAATGTAGTTCCTGCCACATCATAATCTTGAGATGTCTGCAACACCTTGATGCTTACTTATTCTCTTCCTTAGCCATCTTTAGTACTGTTCCTTTCCCTATAGTTTTCCCTGATTCTTGTATTAGTTGCAGAGCTATCACTTCCGTGAGACTGCAATGCTCTTTGAAGGTTATGTCATGTCATACCAAGGTGGACTCAAGACTTTCCATGATGAAGTTTTCCTTATAAGTTTATTGTCACTGCTTATCCCATTGAAGTCCATGAGGCAAAGCCCTCTCTCCCCTAATGTTGGAGATGTCAGATTCTCCATGACATCCTCGCTTAACACATGCAGTGACTCAGACTGAGGCAGTCAAACCCTTCTGGTCTAAGGCTAGAAATCAGACTTTTGACTTGAAAAATGAGGAAGCACACAGGACAGGATGCATATCTGAAGGTGGTGGTAGAGGATTTGCCTTGTATATTTCCCAGGGGTAACATCTAGAATTGCCCTTGAAGGAACCACATCATGAGCATGGGCGCTCATGCCAAGGACAAGTCCTATACTACTAATTCATGAGTTGTCCCTGTCTCTTGCTCATATGTGAGACCTTGACCTGGCAAGTGGTGTTTTCAATTGAGATCATCATATTCTTTCTCATTTTAAGGTCTTTGCATGTGCCATTGTTCCAACCTGGTGCAGTCATTTGCCATCCTTTTCATGTGTGTGACTTTGTCCAGTTGTCAAGCTTGGTGGCTTTTCCTGAGATGCCTGCTCAGATCACAATGAGTCTGGGACTACATAGCACCCTGCATGCTCCTCATAGCAGCACCTGCCCTATTGGACTTTGATTATTATTTGATTATTTATTTCTTAATCTCTCCCTAATCTGTGAGCTAAACAAGGCTAGAAACTACACTGTGTCATCATAGTAGAGCAGTGTTTAGGGCACTGCCTTGCCTATTAATGCTGCTGAATGAATAAATGCATGAATGGAGCCATTTCAGGCCAAAACAACCCCCACGGGACTTCCCACTCTTGCTGCCTGGCATCCCGGGGCATCTTAAATTTTTGGACTCAGGATTGCTACTGTTCTGGAAATATCCCTGATGGCTTTGCATCACTTTACTTTTGCTCATATTTCCTGTGTGTGCACAGAATATCAGGCCTTCCTTATGCCTGTGCTTTGGAGTCTATCTGCATTTCAAGGGGCTTACAGTGCTTCTCTCCCTTCCCTGTGCCCAGTGGTATGGGCCTTAGGCATTTGGAGGAGCAGGGACCATGCAAGCTCCTTGAATGGGCAGGTTGCCATGACAACATTTTTAATGGAAAGAGTTGCCTGATGAACACTGACCACCCAAAGGGACAATTCTCAGAGAACCACCCATTCTTGAATAGTTTTCAAGTACAGGCAAGATAAAAGCCACAGTGAAAAGGCACTGCATCAAGTAATTGCATGCGAGCTAGCCTAACCACAGCTCAAGGCCTGGTCTTTTCAATTCTCCTTCTCTCCAGTTGCAGAGCCATAAAGCTGTGCTTTGCAGTGTTGTACACCACTGGTCTAGAATGACTGGTTTCAATAATCCTGTCATTTACACAGCACCCAGTGTACACTACACACCTTAAAAGACACTGCTTTCCATAAGGTGAGCGTTGTTCCTGACTCACAGTTGAGGACACTGAGGCTCAGTGTTTAAGTGTCCAGGATCACATAGTTGGCAATGCGAAGGCAGCATTTGGGGTCATGTTTGGGTCAGAGTAGCAACCTCTCCCTGTGCTTTTGATATTGTGACAGTCAAGTCACAGCATCTTCAGGAGCAACTTCCTTTAGAAATGAGACCCCAGCCCCACCGTTGTCTCCACAATGTTATTTTGCAACTTGTTTAGAAGGAAAGTAGCCCAGTAGCTGATTAATTTAGTCATTATTCATTCATAACAATTACAAAGGTTGAGGGAAAAAGTATGCACTTTGAACCCAAAGTTGGTACACTTGATAACTTATAAAAAAATTCTCCCTATTTGCTGAAAGAAGTAGTTTGGATATGGTTTGTTCCCACCAGAAGTCATGGTAGGGCTTCATTCCTTGTGCAACAGTGTTGGGAGATGCATGGGTCGTGTTCTGGAGGCTGTATCGATGCTTTTGCACACGAGTGGTTTCGTACCTTTCTCTCACACATGTCTGTTTGCTTTTCTGCTTGACTGCTGCCAGTTGAGGCACCTTGGGGCCCTCATCAGACACAGCCACCTGATCTTGGACTTTACAGCCTCCAGATACATGCCAAAAGAAACTTCTGTTTTTTATAAACCACCCCAACTCCAATATTCTGTGATTACAACAGTCCTTTTTCCCATTTTCTCCTGAAAATAGTCTTCCCTCTCCAGGCCTCTCAAGGTCTTCATTCGTGCCTTGCTTAGTTGCATGGCCTCTTGCCAGTTTTATAAGGACCCAATGAGCCACAGTGTACAGCATGCCTTGGCATCTGGAGAGTTCCAAGGAGACCAGAAGAAAATTATACAGACTATAGGTCTGGCTGCTTACGGTTGAACTCTTGCCCTATCACCTAGCAGCTAAAGGATCTCAGGTAATATTTCCTCATCTATAATTTATAGCTTTAAAAATCAGCTACTTCACAGGGTCATCGGGAGGAGAAATTTACATAATCCAGGTAAGGTGCTGGATGTGTGTTAAGTTGCGAATTAATACAAGCCAGGATGGTGTTGGAGGTGGCCATAGTGCTGGTTTCAAGAATGGATCAGTTTTCCCAACCCTATTTTCAGCCCACGCCCCCTTACAGCTTTTCCTCCTCATTGAATAACTCCCATAGCCTGGAATCTCTATGGATAGCTCAAGCTGTCTAATTAGTTCACTGGAACCTGTCTTTCTTTCTTCAAGTCAGTATTTATTTATTTATTTATTTATTTATTTTATATTATGACCAGCTCAGTCTGCCCTGGGGGTGGGGCTGGCACAGCATATGGTGCCAGTGATTGAACCACATTTCCTACAGTTGCCTAAGCAGGTGCTTTAGACTGCTGAGCTATCTCACTGGCCCTTCAAGTCAGACTTTAAGCACATGTTCATGCCATACATGACTCATAGTTTCTTACTTCCTAGATGAAAATGCTTCCATGGCTCCCTATCATTAGCCCTGGCTAAACTCTACCCAGACTCCTATGAAAGAGCTGGTGAGGTCTCCTTCCATCTAACCCCTGCCTACTATCTACTCTCACTTTTGAGCTCTCACATCCAAAGAATCTAAGCTATGACCCAACCTTTCTCATTGAAAACAGTCTCCCCCTTCTCTTTCCTGGCCAACTTCTATTTGTTTTTAAAGCTGTATTTACAGGAAATCTCCCTGGCTATGCAGAGTCCCTTCCAACTATAGCTAAAACATCCTTGTGCTTGTCAAGCTGAGTGCCTGCCACATTGTTATAACCATCTTCTTTGCAAGACTGGAGGCTGTGAGGGTGGGCCATAGCCCAGTTGCTGATGATACAGTCCCACCATCTGACATTTGCAGTAGATCAGATACTTAGTCATTTTTAGAAAAGCATATGAGATTACTCAACACATGGATAAGAAGGTGTCCATGACCTTGAAAAATGTTATCACTGAGAAAGAGACAAGAAGCCCTGATAGACAGGAGCTGGCCTGACCCTCATAGTAGGGTGCATGTTTTGCTGCTGAATACAAACAGTTGCACACAATGTAACATCAAACAAGACTACAGTGATCCTGATGGGCCAAGACAAAACACTTCACAATCAGTCTGAAATCAGACAAACCACAAAAAGTACAAACCGCTTCCTTTGATGGCTAGTATGAGTGACAACATAACTGGTGGTGTTCATCCTAAGTTATGACTGGATACAACAGTATGAAATCACCACTGTTTTAATTACTTTTTACTCTTTCCTAAGACAAATACCCAATGCTCAAAATGAAGGAAAGAAAGGTATATTTAGCTCACAGTTACTGGTGGTTTCAGTCCATATTCGGCTGGCCCAAGGCTGAGTAGAACAGGGCAGAGAGCATCCAGTTGATGATGGCAGAACAGCAACAAAATAGTGTCAGAGGTAGCCAACCAAACAGGGCAGCAGAGAGCAACAGCAACAGCTCGAGTTTGTCTCTCTGCTTCTCTTTATATTACGTTCAGGCTCTCCACCTTAGCCCCTGCCTTAGGCTACACCCATAATCCCAGAAGTACTTCAACCCATAATCCCAGGGATCATGGATCAAGTCTCAAACTCTAGAAGTCCCCGCCCAATGACTACATGAGGCTTTGGGGGGACAATTAGACATAAACCATAACAACCACTGTACCAGTGAATCTTGATTTTCAACTTGACTGGGTTAGGAGATTCCTGCATGGGTAATTGGATTATGAGGGTGAACCCATTATACCCTGCAAGAAGGTGTGATGTTGGAGAAAATGGAGCATGAGGACATGTTCTTGTGGACTACATCTAGGTCCAGGATCCTTCCTCTGGTTCTTGCCATGCTCTGTGCTTCCTGACCCCATGAACTGAGCAGCATTCCTCCTCTGTATGCTTCTTCCATGCCTCTCCTTGGGAGCCGGCCAACCGTGTGTTGAAGTCTCTGAAACTGTGGACCAAAAATCATTCAAGTGGTGGTGACCACTGGATGGCCTCAGGGATGGCAAAGCTAGCTGATCTAACCCTGCGTCCTGACAGCACCCACTTAAGAGTTAGCAAGCACTAGCCTGCATCTCAGCAGGTCTGTCCTTGACATCCTTTTAAGTCCTCTCACTGTCCCCTAAGGTGCAAGTCCCCTTGCAGCCATAGTGAGAAGGACCACTTCTGTTCTGTTCCCAGCATCCCTGGGGAGCATTGGTTAGGGACCCTGATACAACCTAGTTTTTGGAATCCTGAATTGTTTTTAAAGTTAATTTAGAAATATCTACAGACTAAGTGGAGGTGAGAGATATATTTCTAATAGTAAATACATGGTTAAAAGAAAGACAACTATGTAATATAACCATTGTTAAATTTAAAAAAAAAAAGAAAAGAAAAAAATATCACAAAAAAAAGAAAGACAACTTTGAACATGATATATTCAGCCTTCTGTCTCAGTAGTTTCTACATGCAAGGATTCAACCAACTACAGGTAAACAGTATGCCCCCAAATTACGTGTGCAGAGCTTGCACAATAGAATCATTTTCTCCTAGTTATTACCTGAACAATATTGTGTAACAACTATTTATTACAATTTACATTGTGTTAAGTACCAGTCACTTAGAGAGTAAAGTATATGGGAAGATACACAGGTTCCATAGGAATACAACACCATCTTATATGAAGAAGTTGAGCAGGTGCAGAGCTTGGTATCTACAAGAGTCCTGGAACTAATCCCCACTATGGGTACTGAGCAACCATTATAGGTACTTTGTGGAAAGTTACCTCTGCCTCACCTCTGTGTTACTGTTGCTGCTGATGATGATTATGATGATGATGATGATGATGATGATGATGATTGTGTGTGTGTATGTGTGTGTGCACAATGCACGCACATGTTTTCATACCTTGGGAGGAATATTAGGGAATGACAGGAAGACTTCTATGTCCTGAGTATCTGTGATTGGTTATTCTCTTCAGGGAGGAAATCAGCTCAGGTTCCTTGAAAGAAAAATGTTATAATTGGATGATCACATCTGCTTCCAAAGATGCACACAGATGTCATCCACCGTGGGAGCTGTGCTGTCCAAGTCCTGCAAGTCTTCTGTGGTCATGAATTTGTGACTGATTGTGGGTTTGCAAGGTCATTCTTAGAAAATTTCTCAGTGATAAGTGAGGTAGGGGGCCACATGCCTGTAATGCCAGCATTTGGAAGGCTGAGTTGGGGGGGAATCTCGACAAGTTCAGGGCTTAACTGGATACATGTATGGAGCCCCTGCCTCCACCCCAAAACAAGAAAGCAGAAAATGAAGTGCTTAGCGAGATCATCTCAGTCCGGTAGACACCACTGTGATTCCACTTCCATCTCCTAGACCCGCTTCCCAGCGGGACATCCAGAAGGTATCGCCTGGGACTGAGCAGAACACAGGTCTGAGTGTTGAGTATTCATCCTAGTCTGTGGTGATTGATCTTTTCTGACAGTAGCTGGCTAATGGGCTGAATCACTCTGACAAAGTAAGAAAGCCAACAGATGTTGGTTGGGAAGATGATAAATTTTCTTTTCCAAATGCACAGAGAATCTTTATCGACAAGGTTAAAATTAAGGCTGCTCCTCGACAACGTGGAAGCAGCTGATATGGGTATCAGCAGAAAACCAATATGGGACTTGGGTAACAAAGAGGAAAATGGAAATCTCGAGTCTCCTATCACAAATTCCTCTACAGAATGAGGCTAGGGCATTGCAGATGTTGGCAAAGGTCAGTGACAGCTCAAGGGAGACCCCAGGTCAGGTCTGATCTATGAAGACGTTTCATTTAAGTGCTTCAGCCACATCCTATTCATAGGCCAACCTGACATCTACAGCTGCAAAAATTGTCATCCTTCCCCTCTGCCTCTCAGGAAATCAAAACCTCTTTGTGACACTTTTTATCAAATTCGTCTTTTGCCATTTCTTCTCTTCTCTTCCTTTGCCTTCATCTTGGTTCCTGACAAATAAGTGAACTGTTACTCTGTCAGTTATTTATCTGAGTGATTTCTTGATGAAATTGCAAATATAATTGAATTTTCTGAAAACCATGCATTCAAATGAGGCGACAATAGAGGAAACAGCATGATTAAGGAATTGTTATTCGCTCGTTGTGCATCATTACCACCCAGAATTCATCACCGGATCACTCACAGATGGAGTCACTGAACTATGATTATATTTTAGAAAATGAAAGGGGACAAGTCTAAAAAGGCAATAAAACAAATTAGAAGCCTTCTTGAGGGACAGGATTATTACTGATTAAGTATATTTGGCATCAAAACTGCACTAGGCCTTGACAGTTTAAATTACACATTCGTGCAGCCAACACTTTTGCCAGGCTAAAAATTCTTTGTTATTTTGGTCTTCTAATCACATTCCCCTCCACCCTCCAAATTGACAATTTGAAAGAACATTAGAAATGATCTTTTCTGAAAGAGCATTTGCTCTCAAAATGCATTTACACTCAGCAGCCATTAAAAGGATATCACCCAGTCACTTAATTTCTCAATTTAGTCTTAAAACAAAGTTAGTGTATTAGAGGAAGTAGCCTCTCTATTTCAAAGTAATGGTCTTTGTCACTTCTTTCAGTGTACTGTTTAGTGCTAAGGAATGGGCAAAGGCAGTTTGCAGACTTCTGTAGCCACTGTATGACTTTAGACCACTAGCGCATGACTTCCAGATAGTGTTTAAGAGCGAAATCACACTCCTGGTCTCACTTTGCTTCTCAAAAGATATAAAGCTAATTTTGAGGACACCTGTTATAAACAGTATTCCAGTCTACTGGTAGACAGATAGGAGACTCACTGCCCCTGGACCCTTCCTTCCAGAATCCACACCTTCACATGAAATCCTCCTCTGGAAAGCAGCTGAGATCTGTTACTGGCATCTACCCAAGGGAACATGGCTATGACAATGGATTGTCACTCCTAGAACTACGTGAAATTACATGACTCCATTAAGTTAGATGATTCATGCTAGAGACTCTTCCTGTTGACTTTATAAATAATGCAACCATGGTAAATACTGGGGAGATAGCTCAGTGGTCTCATCACCTGCCTGGTAACTGCAAGGAGTCAGGTTCAATCCCCATTACCACATACCATGCCAGTTCTGGCACTGAGCTGGTCCCTGAAACTGGGCATGGTGATACATACCTGTAATCCCCGTGCTGGGGAGACTGAAACAGGAGGATCACTATGCAGTCTGAGCTGTGTAGTGAAATCTTTTAATAAATAAATAAATGGTTTACACATAAAAGGATGCTGTGGACAGCCCATAGGTGCTAAGGATGGCATCCATCCAACAATCAGCAATGCACAAAAGTCCTTGGTTCTATAAAGTCACAAGAAATAAGTTCTGGCAACATCCCATATAAGGTTGGGACTACATTCTCCCCAATTTGAACCTATCAAGTAGAAGTCAGACAGGCCAACCAACACTTCTACTGCCATCTAGATGGCAGCTACACCATACTCCTGACCCCCCAAAAAATCTGAAATAATTAAAATTAGGAAAGCTGGATGACTCTAGACTTTATTAAAGGAAAATAATGTTCGTTTCTAAAGGAATAATTCATGATTTGTGAAGAAAAGAAACACTCCCATTTTTAGAAGGTCACTTTCTTTTCACACCTGGAATCCATGAAGAAAAAATTTTGTTTTTATACTTGACTTAGAGACCTGTGTATAATTAATTCAGAGAAGGTAGGAGAAAGGAACAAATTAAATTTTGATATATAGACAAGGAGCTACTTCCAGGTTGCAGTGAGTGTATTTGTTCACTGTTGCTGACATCACAATACTCCAGACAGAGTAAATTACAAAGATGTTTACTTTGGTTCACAGTTCTGGTCCAAGGGTGAAGATCATCCCTGCTGATGGCCTTCTTGCTGCCAAAGTCCTATGGCAGTGCACATTACCACCTGGCAAGTGACAAGCAGCACACAAATACACACAGCTTTGTGTTCTCTGGTTTCTTGGTCTTTTCATAAAGCCACCAGGATTCAATTACGGAAACTATATGTTGATGACCTGACCCAATCTTAATCACCTCTGAAATGTCCTACCTCTAAGCCCTGCAGTACAGATTGAGCTCCCACCCTTTTAATATCTGGCGATATGTATTAAAGTCAACTTTTGGAGGGGATAAACCATATTCAAATGAAATTTACTTGTAGAACTGACTTTTTTTCCAAGTCCTGCTATGAATAAATTAAAATGAAGGACTTGGTTCAAAAGGTTAGATCATATTTGATGATCCTGAAACAATACTAAACTTTGCCAGGTAAAATTATGAAATGCTCCCTTAAGATGCCTAAGAAAAAATAGGTGGTGGGAAATGTTTCCAAGTTATGAGTGCCTTAATATAATTGGAACTCTGACCTGTATGACCCTGGTATCCAAGTAGCAACATTCCATGAAAACATCAAGTGCTAGTTACTTTAAAAATAGATTATCTAGTTTGTGTATTTCTTTATGTTTCTATTACTTGTCTCTTCACTCTAAACATCAATGAAAGTGAAAACTTTTTATTCTTAAAAAATAAAAGCGATTATAACTATGATAGTATGAGACAAAATATATTCTAAAACAAAAGTGCTGTTACAGACAAAAGGGGTATTTTATAGTGATAGAAGTGTCAAAATAACAGGAAGATATTATTGTCATAAGCACAGATGCTAACAATAGCACACCAAAACACATAACACAAAAATCGTTAAAACAAAAATGTAGTTTAAAAATATTTAGGAACTTTAACAGCTTTCAATAATTAACAAAATACATATGAACATGAAAATAGAATAGTGGAATAGCACAATCAGTCAACTAGATCTGACAGACATCTGTAGAGCAATCTGCCCAGCAATAAGCAGCAATGCAACCTCATGTATTATCCTCAAGCACATAGAGAACACTATTCAGGATAGGGAATGGGCTAGTCCATGAGGTAAGCCTCAGTAATTTGAAAGGATGGGAGTTATACATAATACATTACTTGGTCAAAATAAATAAGATTAGAAACTACAGCTATGTGGAAATTTAAAGACATGCTCATAAATAAGCAATTAGTCAAAGAAGAACTTACAAGAAAACATTTTGTGATGAATGAAAATGAAGAACCAGCATATAAAAATGTGTAGCACTAGAGCAATGCCAAGAGGGAAATTTATTGCTGAAAATGCTTTATTAGAAAAGAAAAAAGAATTTAAAACAATAACCAAACTTTCTACCTTAAGACACTGGAAAAATAATACACTAAACCTAAAAGAAAGCAGAAGGAAAGAAATTACAGAGCTCAGAAGTTAACAAAAAGATAATAAAAACTTAGTTGGAAAAGTTAGTGAAGCCTAAAACCAATTCTTCCTCCTCCTCCTCCCCCTCCTCCTCCTCCTCCTCCTCCTCCTCCTCCTCCTCCTCCTC
>PVJA010013381.1:0-49695 GCA_004027025.1 Myocastor coypus
GAGAAGAGAAGAGAAGAGAAGAGAAGAGAAGAGAAGAGAAGAGAAGAGAAGAGAAGAGAAGAGAAGAGAAGAGAAGACCTCCTGGGGCCTCACAAGAAGTCAGTGGGCAGGCCTGGAGGTGAGGTAAGGCCGCTGATTTTCAAGTGAGGGGCAATGGTGCCCAAGAGCAGAGCCCATGCCCCTACTACCAATTCTGAAAGGGTGACAGCTGGGTAGACTGCCCTGTCCCACCGAGGCTCCCACACTCTGCCTCCCTCATCCCCCACCCCACTGTGGTCTCAGGATCTAGTTCTTCCAGTATAGCAGCAAGGGCATTCTGGGAAGATCTCTCCCCACCCCATAATGCTCTGTGCTAGAAGAGCTGTCCCAGCACATAGGGAACACCAGGAGCTCAGCTAGATCCTGCCCATCTGCACCAAGGCAGTGGAGCATGGGGAGCCAGGAGCAGGAAAGGAGGCACATGTTTTACCTGTCACTTTGCCCCAGGGATGCCCAGAGAGGGTAGGGGTGGGCTATAGCATGGCATCCTGCAGCCATTTTGATTGGTGCTACAAGCTGCTCTGTTCCTGTCCCCAAAGGGGACAAAAATATCTAGGACATTAAGTGAGAACAGAATCCCAAAAGAGCCAAAGTGGAACTTCCCAGTGAGCCCCACTCAGTGTGAGGGCTAGAGCCTGCAGACAAAACCATGGCTTCTCCCAGTAGCCCAGGTCCAGGAGCTGAACCGGGAGGAGGACAGAGGAGGAAGAAACAGAAAGGAGAAGGATGCCCGGAAATGCTTGTTGCCGGGAATTGCTTGTTGCCGTTGTGGCTGGACACATAAACGCCTCTGGGAGCAATGGAGAAAGGGTCCTGGCTGAGGGTGCCCTGAGGGTGCCCAGGACAGGGCCTGGCAGGGCACCTGCTTGCTGTCTCCTATACTGCAGGGCCTGGGCGAGGTGACATAACTCTTCCAACCTTGCCCCTTGCAGATAAGAATAATGCCTTTTGTTAGGATACTGTCTTCTTAAATCCACACTAAATTAAATCTGTAACCTATAATTTATTTTAGAACTCAGTAATAAGAAGAGACTTGACTTCAATGATCCGGGGCATGCGAGGATGATGGTGGGAGGGAAGAGAGACCTGGCGAGGCCTTGGGTCTCTCCCTATGGCCTCTGAAATCCACCCCGAGATGAGCACATCTCTAAGTTGACTATATGAATACAGACAGCTGCCGCCCAGCATCCCACAGTCCCTAAACCCCTGATGTGGACTAGGGCCTGAGGCAGAGAGAGACTCCAGGGGCTATGCCCGCTGACCTTCTTTGGCCCACTCCATGGGCTGCTGGTAATCCTAAAACTTATGCCAAGACCTCCTCTCCTGGGTGCTGAAGGAATACGGACATATGCCAGTAACACCTAGATCCTCAGACATGGCTGGGGCTGGGGGTGGGGGTCACAAAAGGTTGCTTGGTCCCTGAAGTTTCTGAGCCAAGTCATACATGGACACTAGAGTCAGTCCAAGCCATCTTTTTCTTGGCAGGAGCTGGCCCAGTGTGGACTCGGGGGGAGCTGGACATGAGCATGCATTGTTCTCCCTGTGACCCTGCTCTACTGCCTGAACTGGCACAGCACAGGGAGGATCCAGGCACCAGTGGAAATCTGCCGGAGCCCAAGGCATCCCTGGTGATGGCAGAGCCTTCTGCATCCACTTTGCACAGTGCCCAATTCCTAGGGGTCTATCCTCGGGTGGAGCAGGAGCTGATGCTTACTGCTGGCTTTCCAAATCTTTCTCCTAGGATTCTGCAAAGACTCAGACCCACTCGTCTTATGTAACCGAAGCAGCAGGCTTAGAACCCAGCACATCATTGTTCTAGGAATAAAGGCATCAGGGCTGAGACGGCTGCAGGGCAAAGTGGCCGCCACCAGGTTTCAACCTGCCCATGCAGGGCATTTCTTCATCAACGCTCTGACCATCCAGGCCCCTGCCAACCTCCTGGGCACACACACATGCATCCTCTCCTGAAATTCCACAACAGCTCTGTGAGACTGAGGAGACAACTTTAGGGCCTGGCCTCCCAAAGGAACCTCCCAAAGGAGGCTGCGGCTGGCTTAGGATAGAAAGCAAAGGGTCCCCTTTGGTTCCTCACTGGAAATGCATTCATACTCACACACACGGGCTCACACATATCCCTGGGAACAAAGATTCCCCTTTCCTTTCTCACACAGACTCAGATCCAAAAACACGGACTCCTACAGACCCACACCCTGAGCAACTCAGACGCACACAGACATAGACACACAGCAGACAGATTCAGAAGGAACAGCCGTGGGCAGCAGCACCCGGTAGGGAGCAGGCAGGAATGAGATGCGGAGAGTGTGGAAGTGAGGCAAAGGAGAAGCCTTCCCTTCAGGGTGGTTCTGGGGAGGGGATGAAAAGAGAGCCTCCCTAATTCTTCTGAGCCCGTGGTCTGGCTCAGAACAACCTCCCCCACAGGAAGCCTGCCCGGTGACTCCCATTTCCCTGGACGTCGGCCACTGCTTTCAGAAGGAAGGTCACTCCAATTGCACGGTGCGGGCAGCGCGTGGTCACGGGAAACAATCTACCGGAGCTTTTTTTTCCACCAGAGAAAGGTGAGACCAGAAGGAAGTCAGCCCCTGAGAACACGGCAGCCTTGGGTTTCCCACAAAAGCTGCGTGCTGCAAGCCTCCCAATGAGGCCAAGAACTCAAGCTGTCCCTGCACTGGGCCATCAGACCAAGTGACCCATCTGCAACCGCAGAGGTCTGTACTCTCACAAGTCACCTTGGGCCCGCACTGGCTCCAAGGTACCCACAGCAGCAGACGGCAAACTTGGACCCTACTCCCCGGGGCTGCTGTTCATCACTGTGTCCTTGCCTGGGGCAGGGAGCCACCCTCCCTTAGCCAGTACTGTGCCAGGAGCTTCTTGCCGATGAGAGTTGGTTGTCTATGAAAAGGAGGCTACTCGGACTCACAGGAGCTCTCAGTGAGCTGGGCCAGAAGGTTCTGCTCCTTGGCTTCTTGTGCCTGAGTAGCCCAAGGCTTTTGCATCTGCCTCAGATACTGTAGTCCTGGATCCCTGAAGGGCTGCAGGCTCCATCCCTGGATCCACACAGCTGACACCAGGACCCTGGACTCCCAGCCTTCAGGAATGGATGGGAGGGTAAGTCACCTGGTCAGTTTACTTTGTTCTGGCAGCCCAGCTCAGACACCTGTGTCAAGCCTCAGGCAAGCACCTGCTTCCCTCAGCCCCCTAAGGACCACCCTGCCCTCCACAGGAGAATGCCTGCCACTCAGCCCATCAGTCACAGCTCCCCTGGGGCAGCTGCCACATTTGCTAGGGAGAGGAACATCCTCTTCAACAGACCATTGAGGACCCCAAGACCCCAGCAAGCTGCCAGAGCAGCCTTCAGAGCACATGTGACCTCTAGAATCCCTTCCAGCTCTGACACCAGCTCACAGACTGTCAGCAACGAGGGTCACTTCCAACAGGTCAGGCAACCAAGGCCTGGGGCACGGCGTTCTGCAGGGCTCCAGGAGCATATGCAGGCCGCGGTGTAAGGCCTGCAGTAAGAAATTCTGCCAGGCTGGTGACCCCCATCTTTACCCCAGTGAACTGTAAGGGGCATCCTCCACTCCAGCTCTAGAGAAAGAAAGTATTCAAACAGCAGATGCTAGAAGCACCTTATCAACTGAAGTCCTGGAGGAAACTCCTTCCCAAGGTCTCCCAGGCATAGAGGAATGTCTCAGGCAGAGATGTCACCTGGTCCCACATCTGGGGACACTGCTTGATCAGTGAATGTGGGGCCCTCACCATGCTCCTCCAGGATGGCTGATCACAGCCAGACAGGAGAACACAGGGGCCTCTGAGGCCTACCACCGGGCCCAAGGATCACATCTGCCGTGGCCCACCTGGGCTAAGGGGACATAATCTCCTCTGCGTGGAGTAAGCACAGGCTCTACACCAAAGGCCATCCACAAAGAAAGAAGAGAATGCAATGGCCCGGCCAGGAGGGCCGGCTGATCTCTGGCTGCTTCGGGGTTGTGGGGGCGCAGGGGGTGAGGGCCATCTTGTCACAGGGCATCCAGTCCACAAGGACAGAGAGGGCCAGTGTCTCCTGAGAAGACAGGAGCCAAGGCTGCCCATGTCCCCATAGCTTCTGTATCCATGTCAGGCCTCTTGGGGAAAGCCTGATGCAGGTCCCCCACCAGAGCTGGAACAAGGGAGAGGATGTACATCGGGCACAAAGGGTATTCGGGCTCCTGTTCTTTCACTTCCCAAAAAAGGATGTAAAGGGTGGATGATCAAGAGAAGAGGCATGCAAGAGCTGGCCAAGGTTCAGGAGGTGGTAACACGCAGGACAGACAGCACAATATGGTGGGAGCTCTGCAGGGCCAAAGAAGGAGCAGTGGATGCTGGGAAAAAGCCTGTGAGGTGAGCTCACAGCTGTGAGCAATGGAGAGAAGGAGGCAGCCCAGAATAGTATCTGAAAGCCTATACCTACTCATTTTCTGTTGCTGTAACAAAATCTCTGAGGCTAGGAACTTTATAAAGAAAAGAATTTCATGTAGTTCACAGTTCTGAACACTGAAAATCCCAGACTGGGCAACCACATTGGTCCAGCCTCTGATGAGAGCCACTTTGGCTGTGTCACAAGATAGTGGAGAGGCAGAAAGGAAAACAAGTACATGGACAGGAGGTCACATGGCCAGGTAGGAAGCAGGAGAGATTCAAGAGCTAGGTTTATTCTTTGTGGGTTTTTTTTTTTTTTTCATGTCTTGGTGCTAAGCATTGACCCCCAGGGCTGAACTACCCCCCAAGCCACATTCTTTGGGAACCAGGACTTCATGAGAACCACCTGGATCCCTCCCTAGGATGACACCCCAGACCTTATCACCTTGTCCTAGGCCTGCTCCTATAGGTTCCATTGCCTTTCCACACTGGGACCAAGATTCTAGGGTGCAAACCTTTGAGGGACAAACACAAACCATTTCTTCACCACAGCACAGCCCTAAGGAAGGAGTTTCTTCTTCTATGGGTTTTATCACACACATAGATTCTTGTAACCATCACCATAATCAGGACTTGGCATAACCCAGCCCTCCCCAAAGCTCCCTCTCAGGTGCCTCCTCTGGAGCCAGCCCCTGACTCCTACTCTGAGCAACAACTGACCTGTCCTCTGCCATGCTCGGGTCACCATTTACAGGATGTCTGTGGAGACAGACCTTTCTTATTCAGCCAAACACATTTGAAAGTCAACCACAATGGGGTGTGACTCGACAGTCCGTTCATTTTCATTTCTGAGTAGTAGTCCTTGGTGCAGATGAACCCTTCTGCTTATGCACTCAACCACCAAGCACATTAGATGGCTTCTGGTTTGGGGCATCCAGGAATGATGCTGTTAAAACACCCCTGTACCAGTGCTTATGTGAACACAAATTCTCATGTCTCTTGGATAAATATCTAGGAACAGGACTTCTGCGCACTAGTCCAAAGTTATGTTGAATTGTGCAAGAAATTGCCAAACTATGGTTCTTGCAGTTGCATGCCATTTAGAATTTACACCAGCAGCATGCGAGATTTCTAGTTGTCCCTTGTCCTCGCCAAGTACTTGGAATTGTTAGTATGCTTTATTTTCAATGAGTGGCATCCCATTGTGCTTTTAATTTGCATTTCCCTGGTGACTACTGATGTTTCATGTATTTATTTGCCATCTGTCCATCTTTGGAGAAGTGTCTAATCAAGTATCTTGCCTATTTTTAATTGGGCTGTTTACTTTCTTGAGTTTTGAAAGTTCTTGGGCCAGTGAGACAGCTCAGAAGACTAAAGTGACTGCTTAGACAAGCTTAGGCAGACTTGGGTTCGATCCTCAGCATCACACGCTGCACTGGCCCCACCCCCAGGGCGAGCTGAGCGGGCCAGAGCTCCTCTCCACCCTGCCCTGGGCCCCTGTTATAGAATGTCGTAAGGCCTCTAGGAGCTAGGGCCTAGCACAAGATGGCAAGGCCAGGGGCACCCAGGTCTCCTTCCTGACCAAGGCCCACCAAGCCTGGGACTCTGCTGCTTCCAGCCTGGGGCTGCCTGGCACTTCCTTCAGCTGCCTGCTCCCACTCCAGATCTCGTCTCTCTGTCTGGTCTTCAGATCCCATCCTCAGCCAGCCTACAGAGCAGCTGCTTTCCTTTTTGACTACTTCTTTCCTCTATAAAGTTCAGCACATTCTGTAACTATCTTTCGTTCTTTACTATTGAGAACTTCCCAGCAGGAAGCCAATTCCGGAGGACCAGGTCAGTCCCAGTCACCATGGCCACTCCTGCGCCAGACACACAGTAGGCACTCAGAGCACACCAAGAGCCAATGAGCAGTCTCGTTACTGTTCCTACCATGAGTCAGGGCCCACCGGCGGCCTTCTCCGTGTGAAAGGCTGTCTCGCTCACCCTGTGCATCTGGCGGAGACAATGAGGCACACGGGAATGATAATCCCCTCACATCCCAGGTCATCAGCAACCTCAACAAGGCAGCGTTCTCCACTCTGAAATTCTCCACGCTAATAAGGGCCGAGGATTGCTGAAATCCACAGATAATCCCCATCTTCACTTCAGCTGTCCATGTCAACCTCCTCCCAAGCCCAGCTTTCCTCTCTCCCAGCAGATGCTAATGAGGCACAAGAGCATAAATGTTTCAAGTTGCGTGGCTTCGCCTCTCCCCTGCCACTTTCTGATCAAGGTGCAGACAGCAGGAAGTGCAAGGGCAGGAGAGCCCCCAAACTGGTTATTTGACCCTGAGTGGTCTAGTTAACTGCAGTCTTCTTGCACCTGTTCTTGAGCTGAAAGGGGAGCACAGGTCCCAAGAATGGTTCCCTCTGTGTGTGTGTGTGTGTGTGTGTGTGTGTGTCTGTGCGGACAGGCCTAGTGTGGGTGGACATGGGTTGGCAGGAGCAGGGATACCTGGCCCTACGTGGCAGAATGAGGAGGCCAAGCCCAGACCTGATCATCTGCACCCCCAGTACGGTCAGAGAGCCCCCAGGGGCCACCTGGACTTCCCAAGCGGCACTTTCAGATCCCCACTAGAACACGCACCAGCAGCCCCACCTCTCCACAGGGAGTCTCCATAGGCAGCTGCCGGAAACATCTCTGCCATCCAACTCATTTGTCATTTCTTCTCCCAGAGTGTGTAAATCCTTTATGGAGAGTGTGCAGTGGCATTAAGACAAATCCCTACAGCCCCACCCATTCCTGTGGGAATCCAATCACACAGCCTAAATGGGGGCTGATCCCTTTGAGGTGGGGGGAGCAGTACTCCCAAGCACCGCTGCTCACGTAAAGAGCTTCAGCAAGCAACAAGCCAGAGGCTTCATTTCCTGTGTGTGTTCACTGACAGTCATGGAGGAGTCTGTGTTTCTTTTTTCCTTGACTTGTACAACTAATCGTCAATAACAGTAAGTGTGGAGTGTAGCTGTGTGTCAGGTGACCGCTACGGCACATTATTTACCTGCAGTACCCCAGCAGGAAGAAACAGCATCGTCATTTCCATTACTAGAAGAGAAAACTGGGGCTTTGGTGAAACCTGAACCCTGCCCTGAGTAATGTCAAATTCTACTCCTGTTTTTGGCTTTAGGGATTGAACCCAGGCTGGGCTCAAATTCACAGCCCTCCTGTCTCAGTGCCCCAGAGGACTGGGATTGCAGGCACACGCCACCACACCCAACCCAAGTGCTATACTTTCAAAAGCTATTGATTTCACATTCGCTAGCTGGGGCCCACCTCATGTTCTCCTGGAAGTAAGAGCCAAAAGACACTCTTTACCAAGTAAAATGTCCTTAAATGTTCTGAGTTGCAAGCCAGGATATTCCACAAACCTGAAGCGCTCAAAAGTTGGAGGTCTTTTCTGCTCAAGTGCTGGGGACTGCTGGGGATCCTCTGTGAGGGTCCTTGTGGGAATGGAGATGAGTGGACCTGAGAGATGAGGACCCTCGGCCCCCAGGGGCTGCAGACATGCAGGGTGCCCAGACAATGAGCTGCAGGGCTGGGCCCCGGGGGACCCTGCAGCAGCACAGGACACTGCAAGGCCAAGCCACAGGACCATGGGACAAAACCGCCTCCACCCAATTTTCTCTTTACTAGCTCTTCCACGTTGCCGGATCCCAAACTTCACTGCTACTGGGAACCCTACTGTATAAGATTTTAACTCTTTAGGAACAGCATGAGGTATGTGGACTGTCAAAGCTGAAAGGGACTCAGCAACCAGAAACCTGAATTTAGTGTCACTGATGAGAAGATTGAGGTCTCAGGAGAGCAAACCACTACCCAATGTCCTATAGATTTTGAACAGGAGCCAAATCTGCAAATAGGATTTGACTCACACCACACACCACAGCTCCCCCGCCCCCCAAGAACAGGAACTACCTCAGTAGCACCCTCATTGCTGGGCAGATTCCACGAGCAACTCTCTCTTCTGACTGTAGGATCAGAGGGTCCCTCTTCCCTCCTGCTGTATACTGGCTTTGCCTTTCCAAAATGGAGCCCACTCCTTGGGGTGGTGTTTCCCTCCTCAAAGCTAGACCTGCTCCATTCACTGGCTACCTTCCTCCCTCAGATGACCAACCCCCTGCTCTGCACTCTCCAGAACACAACAGGAAATGCAACTGTGACAACGGACCCACAAATTGAAAGGGTGTCCTTGAGCAATGCCAACAGGGTGGAAGGTGGAGATCCCAAGGACTGAGTTTTGCTAAGGCTAAGCCCTCACAGGACAAGCTCTAACTATGCATGCAAGTACAGACAAGCATGACCTCCTGCCTTAACCTGTACGTCACAACAAGGGGCTGCACCAGCTTTGCCCAGTAGGACTGAAATACTTTCAAAATTTAAATGTTTCCCAAGGACCAGCCAGATAGCTCAGCAGACTAAAGCACCTGCTTAAGCAGGTGCAGGAGCAGGGATTCTATCCCAGCCTTGCCTGCCAGCCCCACCCCCAGGGCCTGCTAGGTCGTCAACTGAGATGGTATGGTGGTGCATGTCTGTAATCCTCGCACTTAGGAGGCTGAAAACAGAAGGATCACTACAAATCTGATCTGTGCAGTTAGACCCTGTAGGCCCTGTACAAAATACATTAAAAAATTAAATGTCTCCCCATCCCAGTGTTCATCAAAGCAGTCATAAAAACTGTTTCAATTCATTTGATTACAAATCTTTCCTCTCACAGGAATAAACCCTGGGACCTAGGCCACCTGTGAGGGGTCCCTGACTTACACTGACAGCAGTGAAGCACTGTCCTCCTTCCTCATCCTTGGGGTCCTAATCTCAATGACTCTCAGTCTTGACTACACTTGAGAATCACCTGGGGAGCTTTCCCAGTTCCCTGTGCCCAGGTCTCATCTGGACCCATTAATAAAACCAGAATCTTCAGGGTGGAACCCAGGCTGCTGTACTTTTTTATTTCCCTAGGTGATCCCCACACATGGAGCTGCAGTACAAGCTAGAGGCCCATATGCTGACGATGCCAGGAAGTGGAGGTGGAGAGTCCAGAAGGAGACGCAGGGCTTGGGCCAAGTGGCCCAGGGAGCCAAAGGGAGCTGCTCCACGGTCCTCATTTCCTCCCCACCCCCAGTCTTTGGCAGAGCTGAGGGAAAAAAAAAAAAAAAAAAAACAAGGACTGCTGAGAGGTGCAAGAATGCACCGCGGAGATGGTGCAGATGGTTGCATGCTTCCGCCCTGCTAACGACTGCATCTTCTGAGGGCTTCGGCATCTTCTTAGCAGCCCCCATTCAGCCACATTCACTGCAGACTTGGAGGGGGAGGGCAGCGAGTGCGCCGAGCGGGCTGCTCAGTGAAATGGAACGCATCAAGCGTCCCCCTTTGTCTGGGGACGGTAGATGTGGCGGTTAATTTCTTAATTCTCATCGCAATTTGGTTCACGGGAGACTCCTGGAATGTCTTTATCCATCACAGATGGTTTGGGAAGATGATAAATTAATATCGTTATCAATGGAGGCATGGCTGAAATGGTTCAAGAGCAATGTCTTCTTTTTTGGGACCCTAAAAAGAAAGCCCCCAAAGTCCATAAAGAAAACAAATGGTAAACAAAACCCCCTATCTTTTGACAGATTCCAGGAGGGTTATCGTTCACAATCCTTTCTGGGGAGAAAAGGGAGAAATTCATCTCATCTGACTTTGTATAGGACAACAGCCCACACCATAATAAGGCCGTCCCAGGGCTGTGAAATTGGGCTGAATAGCCGGAGAGTGCAGCGGCCTGTTCCCTGGGCATGTTTATTACAGCCTTTTGTATGCACCAACCCTGCCAGCCTGGGTTTGCGTCTAAACTAGGGGAGGGGAGAAAGAACTCAACAAATTTGTTGCTATGAAACTTCCCAAATGGGGGACTGCATAATGACATTTGGAGTCAAATGCCCTTGCTCCAAGCTGCTCTTGTCTGGGTCCACCCCTGTTCTATATTGAACAAGCTCCTGAGTCAGCCAATCACCAGCAGTGTATGGGTGGCCTCAGCCCCCTGCCTAGGCCCCTCTGGGGCCTTGAGAAGCCAGAGGGTAAAGAATGTCCCAAGGCCTTTCCCAAGCCAACCTGGGGGTCCAGAGCCAACTGTCCCAATCATCCTGTGAAATATGTCTGAACCAAGCAAAGAAGTGAGGCTTCTACCTGGGAATCTATAATGGGGCTTCCTGAGGACACTCACAGGGGCTGGAGCTAGAGCCAGCATACTTCCACATGAGGAAGCGTTTCTTAAACCACATGGCCCTGGAAAGTAAGGAGGAAGGCTCTTGTGGTGTGTGTTCTGGAGGTGGGGTCGGGGTATAGACCAAGACACCCCTGCATGAAGGTCTCAGGGGTATGTATTTCCCTGCCAGGTAGTGTACGTTTTCCTAAAGCTGCTTCCCACCAAGATCTTAGGGTCTCTTTTCAGCAGAACGCATCCCTTAGTGGAACTGAGGACCCAAGGTCCTCCAGGAGACACTGGGAAAGGGAAGAGTAGACAAGAAAGATCTGGAACTTCTAAGAGATATCTTTCTTCACCAGTGTGGGGGCTGGGTCTATCAGGTCACATTTTTGCTTATTAATCAAAAAGTAGTTTTGTTTGTTTGTTTGTTTACCAATCATGAAGCAAGCTCTGCTTTTCCTCATGAATTAAAAGGCAAGATCCTTCAAACACTACCTTTCCTCACCAGTCAGGTGGATGGTTCCTTCACGCGCTCTTTCTTCTCCAGTCAAGAGGCCAAGAGCCCTACCTTTCCTCAAAAGGATATGTATCTCAGCCGGGCGTGGTGGCACATGCCTGTAATCCCAGCACTTGGGAGGCTGAGGCAGGAGGATTGGTGAGAGTTCGAGACCAGCCTGGGCTACAAAACTGAGCTCAAGGCCAGCCTGAACTGTACAGCAAGACCCTGTCTCAAAAAGACAAAAAAAAAAAGGATATGTATCTCCCTGGGCAGAACCTACCAGTTAGCTTTTTTCTCCCGAGAGTTTTTCTGCCAGTGTTCTCACCAAGTGAGGGGGGCAGCTGCTACCCCGAAAAGGAAAGGAAGACAGCCTCTGAGGCTGGCCCCAAGACTTGATGTCACAGAATGGGAACACCTCCATCATCTACCTACATCTGTCCACCCAGAAGCCATGAAAGGGATCTTTAATAAAAGTAGCAACCCTGGAGAATGACTAGAGGCTCCCGGGAGCCTGTGGCTTCCTAGCATCTCTCTCTTTGAGCAGCATGCCCCACCAGGGCCACATCCCTGTCCTGAGCCATGAAGGGGAGAGGCAGATGACTACAGCTTTGCTCCTTCCTGCCTCTCTGACGGACACGCACTTCTGCTCTAACTGCAGAACCTGGAAGAGCAGTAAATGACTTAACATCCTTCTGCACAGAGCCCAGAACTTCCAACCCCATGGCCCAGGTCTGCCCACTGGAGGGGCTGATCTGGGTTAAACTGTCTTGGCCAAATCTCCAGGAAATCTGTGTGTAAGGCAGTTGTTTACAAGACCCTGCTTTCAATTTCTTTTGTGAGAGAGACAATAACTAGTTTGGGCACAAGCCAAAACTGAAAACTCCAAGCTATCTCTCCCACTCACACCTTCCCGACACCACAGACCTCTCCTAGGTCTCTTCTTAGGCTTGGGTCACCTTCCGATTCTCAAAGTCTCTAGGGGATTGGCCCAGGGAGCAGTTGCCTTTCTGAAGTGGAAACAGCCCAGCAGCTACCTTTAGGCTCAAATTTCTCTTGGCAACCAGCAGAGGCAGCCATAAGTCCACAGATCTGGGGAAGAGGCACTTGCGTCTTGGAGTTACCCTACTCACATCTGTGCAGTGGGAACTGGAGAGACCCCTCCTAAAAGAGACAGACTGGAAGCCATCTCTGGTGGGTTTGGGTTTGGCTTTGTTCTGGTTGCTTGCTTGAGAAAAGGTTGCGCCAGGCAGCCCAGGCTTCATACTCGGCCGAAGCTCAGCAGTCACTGCTTTGAAAATCTTAAATCATTTTTAAATTTTTTTTAAAAAAATATTTTATTTATGTATTTATTTGATACGGGGTCTCACTACACAGCTCAGACTCATAGTGATCCTCCTGTCTCTGTTTCCTCAGTGCTGGGATTACAGGCGTGCATCACCAAGCCTGGCTCTGGTAGCCAGCACAGTGAGCCGGGGTGCCAGGGCCAGCATAGAATGTGGTACTAGGGATTGAACTGAACTCAGGTCCTTGCACTTCCCAGACAGCTATCTCCCCTGAGCTATGTCCCTGGCCCCTCATTTTTTTAGTAAAGAAGCTCTGGACCCTGCACTGGACCCTGCAGATGACGGCAGTCTAGCACACAAATAACCCAACATCTGATGGGTTTCCTGGGATGAAGATGATACTTTTGCTTACCTCAGAGACTGCGCAGTGGCCCAGAAGAGTCTCTGAACAGCAGCTCATCCCCCAGGGTTAGGTCTGCTGTGGTTTGGGACCCTCCTGTGTGAAGCTCTACACAGGCCCACGTGTGCTGAGCTGTCACTCCTTGGGGCCAATGTCTTGGAAAGCCATGCTCATGGCAGGGCCTAGCTCCAGTCTCCAAATGTCAGGGCAGAGGAGCCCTGGTTCCAGGAATCCCAAATGCTAGTGCAGGGCAGGGGGTCTACTTCTCACCCTCTATCACCACTCAGTTCCCTGGCATCTCGTCAGCTCCTCTGAGTCATCGGACCATCCTTTCAATTTTGTTGGTGGGAGAAAAACAAACAGCACAAAGTTAAAACATTAGCATTTGCTTCAGTGAACAAAAAAAGAGTCTCCCATCTCCTTGTAATTTTTCTTTTTTGTCCCGAGGAGAGCTATTTGCAGATGGATTAAATGTTCCTTCTGAGACCCTAATCTTGAAACTGGCGACCTTGCTGTGACTGTGCCTGTGTGTAACGAGGGGCGGGAGCAGCACGCACAGAGCCGGAGAAGCAGTCGGCATGGGTTGGGAAAAAGAGGGTCCTTTGTCTGACAGCGAGCCAGGTGAACATGACTCGCGTCCCTGTGGTATGCGGCACACCTGTGCACAGGGGCGCGCCCGGGGGAGGCGGCAGCCCACAGCCAGCCGAGCCTGCTCGCTCGCAGGCCTTCACACCTTCTCTTTTCTTCTCCTGTAAGCCATGTCTCCATCGCCCCTTTGTTTTGGCTTACACCTCCAAATACCAGGGAGGCTGTGTGTGTGTGTGTGTGTGCGCGTGTGTTGACCTCAGTGGACGCCGATGCGCTTTGTATGGGAACTAGAAACAAGAAAGAGAAAAGGGGAAAGGAAGACAGGAGTCCCCAGCGCTCCCGTGCGCCTTGTCCCTGGAGTGCACTCTACCTTTGCAGGCTTTCCGGTGGGTGATGGGCTTGCCCATGTCTCGGTAAAAGCCCTCCTTGCAGTAATGGCAGTGGCGCCCCGCTGTGTTGTGGCGGCAGTTGAGACAGACGCCCCCACTCTTGCGACCCGACAGCTTGTAGAGTTCCATGTTGAAGCGACAGCGCCGGGCATGTAGGTTGCAGTTACAGGCTGCAGAAAAGACAGGAAGAGGCCATCAGCAAAGGTGGTGCGGGAGCTGGGTGCTCGCAGGGACCTGCCTGCCTCCTGCATCACAATGGCCGGGCCCAGGGAGGTAGCCTCAGGCTCTAGAAGCTTTTCCTGGGCTCCTCTGGCTTCCACCCACCCGCAGACTGGGTACCTCACAGCACTATGCTGAGGAGCTCCCATTCTGATGCTGAAGTACAACCCCTAGCAGCATCGACTTGCACTGTATTTGATGACAGGCTTTTGTTTTATTTAGTTTTGTTTGGTACTGGGTGTTGGTACAAGGCCTAAATGCACACCAGGCACATGCATTACCACTGATTTACATAGTCCTTGTGTTTTATTTTGAGACACGGTTTTCATAAGTTGCCCAGCCTACCCTTGAACTTAGAATCTTGCTGTCTCAGCCTTCTGAATAGCTGGGATTATAGCCACGCACCATCACGCCCAGCTTGAAAACAGGAACTTTAAAGAGGTGGCTAAATTAAAACAAAGCTTTCAGGTTGGGTCCTACCCCAAAGCGCTCCTATAAGAAGAGGAAGAGGAAACCTAGATCCAAAGAGACCTCGCAGATGCACTCCAGGAGAAGACCTGGCAGGCTCCTGGTGAGAAGGCAGCCACCTGTGAACCAGAGGGAGACGCCCTAGGAGAAACCAACCTCACCAAGACCTTGACCTTAGACCTGCAGCCTCCAGAACTGGCAGAGATGCGCTGGTGCCCTGTAGCTCCGGCACAGCCACAGAGGGCTCGTGAAGCATTCACCATGAGGCTGGCCTCGAATTCTCCACCCTTCCACTCCAGTGTCCCAAATGCTGGAGCTACAGGTACACTCTTTATAGTTTTTGCAAGGTTGGGCAGTACTCTGTTGTGTGGATATACACATATCATGGGTGCCTTGCAGTATGAAGACACAGTTTACAGTAGCACCTCCCAGGGTTGGGTAGCTACGCTGTCTCCAGTTCGCCATAAGGACAAGCAGCCCAGTGGTGACCACCTTAGGACACAGCAGTGACCACCATGACCACCTTTGAGCATGTGCAGCTGTGCACTGCTCTGATTACTGTGGCACAAAGCATTCCTTGGGACAGAATTTGGAGTTAAATCTTGGAGCAGCATATTTTAAACTTGGGATACAAAATGGCCCTCCAGCAAGGCTGTTCTGGCTTCCCCTCATACCAGCAGGATGTGACAGCTCTTACTTCACCACTCCCTTGAAAAGAATAACAATATGCCTTTGGTATCAGCATTCTTCCTTTTTAAATCTTTGCCAATTAGTCTGGGGAAAAGGACCGACACATGATTTTAATTTGCATGTCTTTGATTACCAGGGAAGTGGATCATTTCTCCATGTGGCTCTCTATTTATATTTCTTTTTCTGTGCATTGCTTGTTCATACCATTTGCCCAGTTTTCAAATAAGGTGGAGGGCTTTTTTTGTTTGTTTGTTTTTTTCTCCTCCTCCCTTAATGTTGCCTACTGCTCTTTTCTATGACTGGATTAAAAAACATCTGCTTTCTTTACAAGCTGAAAATATTTTTACCAGTTTCTTATTCATAGGTTATTTTTATTTGTGACTTTTAAAAATTTGTCTGTTTAATTTTCCTCTCTGGTGTTATGAGTTTCTTTCACTGTTCTTTGTAGTCAGTTTCCAAGTCACTCAAATGACAAGCGGAAGTCTAGGAAGGCTTTAGAGGGGGCCCCATGACAGTTCACCCCCTGATATCTGGAAGCCAAACTAGCCCAGGGAACAACTCCACTCTCGACTCCTGAGAGCTTTACCAGGTGTCTCCCAGCAGGTATCCCCAAATTCCAAGTTCACAAGGCACAAAGAAGAGGGGCAACCTCTCCCTGCTTTCTCCATAGAGGACTGTCACACTTTAATCCCCGCTCCCTATCTCTGCAGACCCAGCCAGGCGAGAGGACCCATAGGCTTCTCAGAGAGCTGAAGCGGCCAGCAGGCCGAGAGCAGAAAAGCCAGAGGGTGGAGGCCCAGGGCAGCAGCCACTGCCCCAGAGGAAAGGACCTATAGCACTGGAAGGAACAGCTAGGCCTGGATCATAGCCTAGAGTGCTCCCAAAGCAAAGAAATCACAGGGTCTTGTACACCCACCCAGGGTCAAGGATCTAGAAAGATCACCCAGATCGTCTAGAGCTCTTTTGCAGTAAGCAAGGCCTTAGAGCCGCTTCTCTTGGTCCTTTTTGGAGACAGACTCCAGAACCCCATATACTGCTTTGTAAAAGGAGAGTCCAGCTTTCCCACACCCCCAAGGGCCTCTGAGCCCCTTCCCAATCTAAGGAGAAGTTGAGGCTGCAACCTCTCTTTCATATATACCTCCCACCAACAAAAGGTTCTTCCCAAACAACTGGTCACATGCAAGAAGTCTCTAAGGCCAGCCATCAAAAAACACCAACACCACCCGCTTCTTGGATCTGTCAAGGGACATCAAGTGACAACTGCCTATGCTCAGACTTCTGCAAAGTGCAAAGTATTTTATGGCTTGTTTTCTTTACTCTTTGTTTTATTTTCTCTACACAAATGGGAAAATGCACCAGGCAAAGCAGCTCACATCTGGAAGGAACCCTTGGCTCCACACAGAGGTGTCACCCAACTCCTGCCTGTCCAGTGCCCCTGTCTCCCTGCCTCCAAGAAACACCTTAATCCCTTGTGCCTTCCTGTTTATCTCCTGCTTCTTTTGGAGGAAAAAATATTGGGTATTAGTTTCATTATCAGATTTCAAGGCGGGAAGGAAAGGGCAGCTTTGTGAGAACAGAGGTCAGCCTGGGAGAGGAGGGGGCAGGGAAGCAGAGAAATCCCTGAGTCCTCCCTGGTCAGCACAGCGCTGCCTTTCTCCAGGGGTCCCCAGCCATCTGGAGAGATTCCAGCCATGATCACCCTAGAGCTGTCATGTAAAGAGCACCAAGGACATCATACATGGCTGCATCTCAGACACAGGCATCAGGAAGACTAAGGGAAGCAGGAGGGGGCCACCCCAATACCTCCCTGTGGCTAGAATGCTACCTGGACTCAGGACTAAGAGGTGTGCTCCTATTTTCTCCCCCAGAAGAGGTCCTCCAAGTCCTACTGTAACACACATCTGCAGCCATTCCTTAGCTTCCAGCTTTCTCAATCTCCCTACCAACATGGAATTGCCCAGCCCCTTACCACTTCCAGGCCAGCTCAACTCAGCATGCATTTACCATGCCCCAGCTCCAGGCCAGCTCTGTGGTGGGAAGGGGGCAGGTGAGCAGGCACAGGAGAACTCTTGGAACCAATGCTCTAACTGACTGTCGGCTCACTAAAGACAGGGACAGCACTGCCTAATACCAGCCAGCCACAGCAGTATACACTGTTTTATTGTTGTACAAATCAGTGACAGACAAATAGAAACAGACAGACAGAATCCTCAAGAGAAAGAGATGGAATGATGGAATAAGATAAGTGGGTGAAAGGACAGATGGAAGGTAGAATGAGTGGATGGATGGATGGAAGTGGGAGAACAGGGAGGAGAGATAGTTACTTGGGTGAATAAACAGGGAGAAAGGTACATAGCTAAGGAGGTAGATATACAGGTACGACAGACAAAGGCTTTCCTGCCTGACCACACTCTAACAAGGCCTAGCCTTGCATCCTTCCTATTGCCTGGAACTATTTTAAAGTCATCCCGCTGCTTCAACTTATCAATTTCACTTCTGCCCACTCAGGTAGACTGTGATATGTGGGAGAAGAATCCACATTCCATTGCCATGGGCTCTTCCCAGGAGTCTGAAAAGGGCCCCACACACCGAGCCTAGGTCTGCCTAGGTTTAATTTGTGTTTACCAAAACACAAACTAAGGTCTAGCTGACTAAGCGCTTGCTTGGGCAACTGCAGGGACTGGCATTCAAGGCCTAGTACCCCATGCCATGCTGAGCCCACCCCCAAGTGCCTGAGCTGGCCAGTGAGACTGGGCATGGTGGCACACGCCTATAATCCCAGTGCTGGGGAGGCTGAAAACAGGAGGATTACTACAAGTACAAGTAGCATAGTGAGACCCTGTACCAAATACATTTAAAAATAAAAAAAGCCCACATACTAACCCCCTGTCCCACCAGGATGAACTCAGGCCCAGAAAGCATCTAGTAGACACTGTTGAGCCACATCCCAACTCTGTCTCTCAGGAACTGGATCCCTGAGTCCCCAAGTTCATGTAGCTCAGGGGATCCACCAGAGGACATAGGAAGGCTCTCTGGTGACCAGCCCTCCCCAGGTCGGGCACCATGGTCTCTTACAGGACTGAGGACAGGAGCTATTTGTCCCACTCATTCATTAGGTAATTACACCTGGGGCTGCTGTGTGAGAACCATGAGGTCTATTCTGGTGTGAGTTTAGGAGATACACCAGCAAGCAAGACAGAGCCTTGCCCTCAGGGCGCTTCCAATCTCAGCAGAGAAATAAATCCATGAAGAACTGGAAGCACTAGCTGTGAGCAGTGCTGTCAGGACTGACAGTCAGAGAAGCCATTTTGCTGGGTCCTTCTGGGACCAGGTAGAGAGAACAGGGTCTGAAAAGACTGCCAAGGGAGATATTCTTCTAGGCTGTTCCATGGAGGTCACCTGATAATTTCCCCAAACAAACTTCTGACAAGCTCCTGAGGGACACCTCCCATGGCCAGGATAGACTGATGGAACCAACTGGAGTAGAATACCATTGGAGTAAAACCCTCTGTGTAGAAGAGGGCCTTGCAGGGAGGCAGAGGGGAGGGCATAGCATGGGGAGTCTGATAGGAGGTACTACAGGAGTGGATTCATTAGAAGCTTCTCAGCAATTGGTTCAGGGAGTTTGAGGGCTGGCAGGATGGCTCAGTGGTCTAAAGCGCCTGCTTGGGAAAGCTTGGGCGGCTTCAGGGACTGCAGTTCGATCCCCGGCACCACATGCTGCGCCAGCCCTGCCTTCAGGGCGGGCTGAGCCGGCCATAAAAATGAGTAAATAAACAAACAAAGGTTCTGAAACAAGAAAAAAATAAATAAAATAAAAAATTCTTAAAAAAAAAAAAAAAAGAATTTGAGTTACTTGGTTTTTTTGTTTTGTTTTGTTTTGTTTGTTTTGGGTTTTTTGTTTGTTTTGGTTTGATTTGGTTTGATTTGAAGGCAAAGTCTAGTCCAGGCTGGCCTCAAACTCAGGGTGACCCTCCTGCCTCAGCCTCCCAAGTGCTAGGATTACAGGCCTGCACCACCGTGCCCAGCCTGAGGTTACTTGCATAGCCTTTTACGTAAGAGTCTGTGACTCTCTTATTTATGTGGAAGTTGCCTTTTGTCTATAAGCTGTCAATAGCCCACCCCTGGTAAGGTCTGAGTCCAGTTTTTGGCAGCTCCTGAAATGGCCTGATTGAGCAGCCATGCATCCCACTTCCCCCACCCCCACCCCCTGTTTCTGTGGCCCCTGGAGATCACTCAGAGCCGGGCTCAGAAAGGACTTCTTTTGGCGGTGGAGCAGAGCCCAGCTGGGCCCAGGCACTTCTGGGACGCACAGCCTTGTGTGTCTACAGGTGAGCTGGGCCTGAGAGACACGATCATGAATGCTGATCAGTTTATAAAACAAGCAAAGTTCAAATTACTGATTTCATTTTATACTTGGCAAATCGGAGAACAGGTGCATTTATGTATGAGTCAACAAGTGTTTACTGGGCAGTGCCATTTCAGAAACTACTCAAGTAGTGGAGGACACCACAGCGAGCAGGGCAGTCTTGCAGGTTGGTAGATTTTCAAGGCAATAGACTTAATACAGTACACACGTTTTATAGGACTATTCTGTAATATTCACCCAAAAAATCACATGCAGAGATGAGACACGAGAGCTCTCATATAGTACAGTCCAAAAGCATCCAGCTGAGGGTCTGTATCCTACAGCAGTGTCCTCCTGTATGACAATGTTGCATGCAGGTGTGCTGCATGGATCTGTGCTGGGAAGGCCCAAAGGTCAGCGGTGGAAGCTAGAAAGTCTGGCCAGTAGGATGAAGGATCTGCACTGGAGCCAGGAAGTGATGCTTTAGGTGAGAATCAGAGCTCCCCCAGAAAGAACTATAACCATCTTCAACATTAGTGGGGGCTTGAGCTGCTCCAACGATAAGAACAGCTGAGTTTGCATCAGGAAAACCAGCGTGACAAACGTCTCCAGGAAGATCAACAGCACAGCACCTTCCGCAGTTCTCCTTTTATGCTACTGAGAATAATCCCCGGGGGAAAGGGGGCTCCCATGCCTTGTGCCTCCCTACCCAGTTCATGTTGACCATTAGTTAACCACCACACCATGAGAGGTTACATTGCTGCCATGGTCGCTTTACTCCAAAGCCCACCCCTCACACCAGGACTGACACCTGGCAGATACAGTGCATGGTAAGTAGCCAGAGTGAGCCAAAGAGATGAGGTCACCCCATGGGGGGCCGAGTGGACATCACACAGAAGCTATCTGATTCTAGGCAAGCCTCTAGTGTTTGCAGTCACTCAGGCTGCCTTGCTACAGCTTAAATCTAAGGTGCCACTGGCAATACCCCCAAAGCATGGCCAGATCTGAACAACTCACTTGTTTGAAAGAACCATCATATAGCAATTCCATCTACACTACATGACACAGCCCATGTTATGAGGTCCATGGGGCTCTCAGCTGACCCAAGGAGGAGCATGTGGTACCTCAGGACAGGAGAGGGAGCCACTAGCAATGCTCCTCTCAGGACCTGCTTTTGTTATTGTTTTTGTCTTTCTGAGACAGAGTCTGCCTGTGCAGTTCGGGCTGGCCTTGAGCTCACTCTGTAGCCCAGGCTGGTCTTGAACTCACAACAATTCTCCTGCTTCCCGTGCACTGGGATTACAGGTGTGCGCCACTGCATCGGGCCATGACCTGCTTCTGCAGGATCACTCATCTGGTTTTTATTCAACAAATACGAAAGGGGACCTTGGGGGGAGGCTTGGAGTCTAGCAGTGCAGCTACTCCAGTGCTCATACTTCAGCCGCACTTAGCTCTCAACACACCAGGTCCCCTCTTCCTGCTCTCCAACTGTAGTTTCTAAGTCAGCTGGTCACTCAGCTGAAACTCTACTAAGGGATGGTTCTCAAACCTGGTGCCCAGGTTAGCCAGGACTGCCTACCACAGCTCTGACCACAGTACCCACCCCCACACCTCTTATTGCAGTGGGTGGAGTGCAAGAGTGGCAAGATGCTCACCTAACAATCTAACAGTCCTTAGGGGGCATAGGTGCTGCCCATCCAAGCACCACACTCCGAGAATCCCTGAGAATGCAGAGGAATGAAGAGGGCGTCCACTCAGAAAGCTAGCATTGGAAATCCCATTCGATCCAGCTATTTCCCTCCTGGGTATTTCCCTAAAGAACTGAAAACCACAATAATATGTGTACAACTATGTTTATAGCAGCACAATGTGTCATAGCCAAATCTTGGAAACAACCAAAATGCCTATCACCTGAGGAATGGTTGGAAAAGATGTAGTGTTTTTATACAATGGAGTATTCCTTAGCAATAAAGACAAACTCAAAGCCTTCATAGGTAAGTCGATGCAACTAGACTCTACACTCATAAGTGAAATAAGCCATACCCACATGTGTGAATATTGTATTATCTCCCTAGTGTTAGAACATGAAAGAAAAAATAAAACCTGAAAGATATAATAAACACAATAAAATGGAAAGAAATTGAATTTAAGGATTAAACAATGAAGATGAGAGAAATAAGAAAAGACAGGAAAAAAAAAGAAGGAGGGAAAAACATGCAAGTATACATACAGGATGGCTGAGGTAATTATACTAATAATTTCTACCAGTTTTTTTTTAAATTACAGTTAATGTTTAGAATTTTCACCTTGACTATTTGTATGCTGATATGTGCGATCTGCACATCTACATCGAGGACAGAAATGTGTAATATAAAGCCCATAGTTGAATACCTCTCATCTTGGTCTTCTAATTGTGTACCATTTCTAATGTCTTATCAATTATTATTGTACTCCCATTAAAATAAATTTTTTTAAAAAGATAAGAAAAAAATAAGATTTTTTGAAAGAACGCAGTAATATTCAATTATTTGTCCAACCTTGCATAACTATAGCCATTAATCTGGGCAACAGATTTGACAATAAAAATAGATAATAGAACAACCACTGTTAATTAGCTATTCTTGCTATTTTTGTTCTGAAAATCTGTAACATATACTGTTGTATGTTACCCTGTTTCTGTCTTTGTTCCTATTTGTTTTTACTCTTCAAAATTCAATAAAATGTTTTTAAAAATGGAGGTTAAAGAACAAAATATGAAATCAGAAAAAAAAGGGGAGAGGGGGATGTCTAAAGCCCTGAGACCTACCTGTTCACCAAGCACACACCAGCACAGGCAAGCGTAGCTGTCACTAAGTAAAGTCACTCCACACACTGCCATTCCGCACTATGAGGAAGAGCTGGGCCCAACCTGGAGGTCTGGGCTCCTGTGCCGCATTCCCTCAACACCCATGTGTGACCCTGGAAAGTCCACTTGCCCCCGCAGAACCTCTGTGTTCACCTCTAGAAAATAAAGCCATTTGGCTCTGGTGATTTGCAAGACTTGTTTTCTCCTGGCCCTGAACATCTACAATCACATGAGACCTAAGCTCCCGGGAGGACAGAGGGCAGATTTTACATCTTCACATCACTCCACATGGGGCAGGCGCTGGGAGCTTGACAGAGGCACTCCGGGTGCAGTGCTAGTGCTGTGAAGGACCACAGGAGGAATCAGGCAAGGCAAGGGACAGGCCCATGGGGCCATCCCCAAGGCAGGCTGATCACAGGTGGGTGGGCTCCACACCTACCTGAGAGGCTCTGGGAAGGATGCTGCGGCTTCCACCTCACAGAGCCAAGGCTATAGCTTCTGAAGGGGAGCAGCCAAGGGGACTGGAAGGAGAGACTGTGGCAGGAAACTGGGCAGGGACCTGCAGAGGAAACCCTCTCCAGGGAAGCCATCACCCCTTATCCAAGCTTTTATGTTTCTGAATTTCAGTTATCTGTAGTCAGCTGGGGTCAGAGAATATCACCACTGCTCAGTGACCCAGTGTCACTGGGACCCTCCTCCGAGGTAGTACTGCCACAGGGGCAGTGGCAGCCCCATGCCTGACCCATGCCTATCCCATCCACCCCACCTCATCATGTAGGTACTGCAGCATCTCATGCCATCAAAAGGTAAAGGGTGAAACAGAACAAGAGAGAAGACAGTTTGAGAGAGCCGTTCTTGTAACTTTTATTACTGTGTATCATTATACTTGTTCTATTTTATTAGATATTGTTGTTTAGCTCTTACTGTGCCTAATTTAGAAATTAAGCTTTATCCAACTGAGTGTGGTGACATGTCCGAAATCACAGCACTTGGGGCACTGAGGAAGGACAATCATGAGTTCAAGACCAGCCTGAACTACAGGAGACCCTGTTTGAAAGAAAGAAAGAAAGAAAGAAAGAAAGAAAGAAAGAAAGAAAGAAAGAAAAAAGAGCCAGGGAAATAGTTCACTGGCTCAAGTGCCTGCCAGGCAAGCACAAGGTCCTGAGTTCAATTTCTAGTAACAAGACAGAGGAGGAGGAAGAAGAGAAGGAGGAAGAGGAAGAGGAGGATGAAGAGGAGGAGCAGGAGAACGAGGAGGAGGAGGAAGAGGAGGAAGAGAAAGGGCTGGCCAGATAGTTCAGCAGACTAAAGCACTTGCTTAGGTTAGGCACAGAGACCAGGGTTTGATCCCTTGCATGCTCTGCTGGCCCTGCCCCTGAGGTGCACTGAGATGGCAACTGAGACTGGGCGTGGCAGTGTGCACCTGTGCACCTGTAATCCCAGCACTGGGGAGGTTGAACACAGGAGGATCACTACCAGTCTGATCTACATAGTGAGACCCTGCAGACCCTGTACTAAAACTAAAAAGAAAGAAAAAGAAATTGAACTATTACAGGTATGTACTTAAAGGGGAAAAAAAAAAAAAAGGCCAGCATCCATAGAGTTTGGCACTGTCCATGGTTTCAGGTATCTGTTGGGAATCTTGGGAGACATGCCCTGTAGTTAGAGGGGACTCCAGTAGCCTGTCTTGGGTTACATGCAGGGTCCTAGGTCTGATAGGAGGATTTAAGGCCCACGGTAGCCCCAAAGTGCTGTTGTCAGGAGCTACTTGCCTCTCTCTAAGTCTGTCCTCTCAGGAGCCAGAGCAGGTACAACTTTTTATTTTGAAGGTCCAATGTGACAAAAGTCCCTCACATCACTTCCCCACCTGCACTTTAGCTTTGATAATAGGGACATAATAGACCAGGGTGGATCAAGGTGGTTGGGGAGAAAAATGAAAAAAAGAAAAACTGAGGAAATCCTGTGGCACTCAGGTCCCAGGGTGAGGGGGTGAGGGAGGCTGGCCTGCCAAAGACAGGCTTTAGATGGTTTCTGATAAAGTTCCTGGAGATAAGTGCCCTGTGTTTGTCCAGGGCTTAGAGAGCTTTAGCCGAGTCTGATCACAAAGGGGCCCTCTGTCAACAGTCCTTCAGGCCACTAACAGGGCTGAACAAACACTATAGTAACAAGTCCTTCACACCTGTGGGGCTTGGAAACACCCACCCCACTTTGTCAAGAAGGCAGACAAAAACTGCTGGGAGGGAGCATGATCTCTCGCCAGGCCAGGGCCTTTTGGGCATCTGGAGAGGGACTAGCTGGGGACCAGGTAAGTCCGAGTTCTAGAGTGTCCTTTGTCCTGCCTGCAGAAATGTGAGCTCCAATTGGGCAGGGAGACCCTGAGACTGGCAGGAGAGGGCATTGCTCCACGCTAGGACCAGGGCCACAGACAGGAATAAGGTGCTAAGGTCAGACAGTTCAGAGAGTATAGCCACGGCACCATGACTCTCTCTCCTTGGGGGCCACTGTCCCCTCCTCCACTTCCCCACCCTGCAGAACCATCTCTCAAATCTACTTGACCTCATCGTCATTTTTTCCACTGAATTTTTTCCTCTGTAAACATCTTAGCCTTTTCTTTCCCCTGCCCTTTTTTGGCTGCTATGCCTCCCCCTAAGGCTTCCAAATGATCCCCTCCTAACTAACATCTCCCAGGCTCTGAGCTCAGGACAGCCCAGGGCTTCTGCACAAACACCCTCCTCCTTCCCACAGGCTGGGCAGGCGGGCTCCTTTCTGCAGAGGAAATGCCGAGGAGGCTTTGGTAAGCCCAGAGCAGTCATCAATTCTTTGTCTGCAGCGTTCCTTAGATCCTCCCTCTGCTTTTCTCTCTCCAGAACCCCACCCCAGGCAGCCAAGCAGCTCGTCAGAGGGTGGGCTTTGCCCTGCCCTGTCACCTCCCCTAGGATGTCCAACCCTGGCCCACCAGGTGATAGCCTCAGCTCCAGGCTTTCCCTTCCTCCCAGCAATCCTCTACCCCAAATCACACTTCCAACCTGCCTCACATCTTGTCACTCCCTGTTCTAGAACTTTCTATGGTTGCATGCTGCCCACAAGATGCAAACTCTCAAGGCTAAAATGGTTGCAAAATGGAAGTCCAGAGATTAGTGACCTTGCTTCTGCCTTATAAAACAGCCCTGCTGAACTCGCTCCCCCATTCCTGTCCACGCTGGAGATCTATCAAACAGGGAAGGAGGATATTGCTTCCCCAAGGCAAACACAGGAGCCTGGGGGTCATGCAGTCTTCCAAGATCTCCCACTTTACCTTCCCATCATGAAAGACATAACTGACATCTCTGTCGAAGACAGAGATTTCACCATCAACATGGCAGTACTTAGGCACTAACCTCTCACCTAACAATTTTCTTTTGAGTCTTTTTGAGACAGGGTCTCACTATGTGGTTTAGGTTGGCCTTGAGCTCACTTTTCAGCCCATAGTGGTCTTAATAGTGACCCTCCTGCCTCAGCCTCAAGTGTTGAGCTTACAGGCAGGTACCACCATGCCTGGCTTCACCTAACAACTCTCGAGGCTCTCTCCAGACCTCTGGCAAGTCAGGAGGGTGGCAAGGGAGGAGGGCAGAAAGATGCTTAACAATCCCACCTCCACTGCTGCCGGGCTGCTGGAATTCCTTCCTGAAGGCACTGCATTCTCATCAGAGCAGAGAGGGCTGCCTGGCCCAAGCTTCCCCTACAACCTCCATTGCCATGAAATCGTCTTTGCCTTGGGACTTGTCCACCCTGCCAGATGCCTCCTTACAGCACCAGCGGCTCCCTTCCAATCACGCTCCCAGGAGGTCGTGCGCATGCTCAGGGCACTTTCTTCAAGAAACACATGAGGGCTGCTTTGCCAGAGGAGCTGGCCAAGCCTGGCTCCCGGCTCCCTGGAGTCATTTCCCATCTGTAATGGGTCCCATCACTGAAGCTGGCACATGCCAGCTCGGAGAGCCAAAGCGGGATCCAGTCGCATCGGGAGAGGCTGGCTGCGAGGGGGCTTAATGACTCGCAGCTACTCTGCTGTGGGACACCAGGCAGGAGGTGGCGCCATTCCCGGACACCTTCCCCTCCACATTCACCACCCGCAGCCCTCTACCTTGCCCAGGACTGCATCCCTCTCTCCACCATATATCTAATTCAGCACCATTTATCTAATTCGCGACCCCAGCGGGGGCCGAATGACCAAAACACAGAGGTCGCCTAAAGCCATTCCGAATCATAACTGTAGCAAAATTACAGTTTTGAAATAGCCACCAAAATTTTTTGGTTTGGGGTCACTGCAACATGAGTAACTGTATTGTGGGGTCATGGCAGTAGAAAGGTTGAGAACCACTGATTTAATTGAGTTCTCCAGTTCACGGTGCCTTGGGTTGTAAGCCCCACAGTCCAGCCTAAGCTACTCAGAATTGCATGTGGCCTCTGGCCTGTGAGCCCCATCCACAGAGGCTCCTACTCGAGGAGAGGGTACAGCTGGAACAGGGGACCTGATGAGCCATTCTGGGTCAACACCAATGTGCCTTCTCATTTTCCTAATTCGCTCTCCAATTATAGTTGCCAGATTTCACACACACACACACACACACACACACACACGCATACACACACACACACACACACACGCATGCATGTGCACACACACTCACAGCCCAAAATTATGAAACAAACAGGATATTCAGTTAAATGTAAGTTATAAGAAATAACTTTTAGCGAAGCATGCTGAGGATTGCACAGTAACCTCCAACAAGACCTGAATCCCTGTCAAACCTCTGCAGTCAGCTCACACGACAGATTTTATCAAAAGCAGTGCTCATTTTCTCAGCACCTATGAGTTCCAGAAGAGGTTAAAAGGGTCCCAGGATGCAACGCTTCCACCTGGGTTTTATTTCCCCGTGTATGTAGGCTTTTGTTTTTGTTTTCAACCTCTGGGGGAGATCCTGCGATTTCTTAGCATATCCCACCCTCACTTGCAAAGACCTTTACATCGTTGGGAGCCAAAGCAAGTCTGACCCAAGTGCTCCTTTGCCTTTATCAAAAGATTGCTTTCCTCAGGGCTCTTGTAATTGAACAGATCAAACTCTGAACCTCAATTCTGTTTTTTGACATTAGCAGGGATTGAACTCAGGATCTTGCGCTTGGCAGGCAGGCACTTATATCACTGAGCCCTTCTAATTCTCAATCCGAGGGCTGGTGGAACAGCTCAGCAGACTAAGCACCCGCATAGGCAAGTGCGGGGACCAGGGTTTGATCCCAGGTGGCACATGCCTATAATCCCAATGCTGGGGAGACTGAAAACTGGTGGATCCCTAGGGGTGTAAGCTGCATAGTGAGATCCTGTACCACATACATAATAAATCAAAACCAATTCTCAATCCAGTTGTTTTGTTCAAACCAGTAGATACAATTTAGAGACCAGTAGAGTGCTAGTGAGATAATGATTACAGACTTGAATTAAAAATCACACACACAAAAATGCCAAAAACCACTGCCAACCACAAAGCAGAGAGAATGACAGAAGGGAGCTGACCCCAGCTGATCAGGGGACCTGAAATGGGCCGACCTCGGGGCAAAGACACCTTTCCGACCTGGAGGCACTCACACAGGACAAGGCCCAGGATATTCCATTCCTCACCTGTAGCCCTCTTCTCCCTTGTTCTGAAGGCCAACAGGGAGGCTACACACCTAGCTCTCTGACTACCAGGGAGATGCAGCTACTGTGATCCATTTAAGCAAGGGGTGTAGGTCCTGGGGTTCCTGGCGTGTTCCAAACACCCACGTACTCCTTATGCCCTGCTAACCAAAAAGGCAGGAAGGAGGAGGTGACACGGCTCTGTTGCTGCTTGCTCAGGCCCAGGTACAAGGGTCTCAAGGTGTTCATAAGAAACACTGTCCTCTCCATGAGGCCTCACTCGCAAAGCAGCCAGGAGGCTCTGTGCTGCAACTCTGACATTTCCAGGAGGTACCAGGAGCTCCTGGAAATGCCAAGAAAGAAGGTACATAGAACAAACGCCACTTGGGAGCTGGGGAGATGGCTCCGAGGCACAATTGCCTGCTGGGCAAGTGCAAGGTCGTGAGTTTGAACCCCAGTCCCACAAAAAAAAAAACAAACAAACAAACAAACAAAAAAAAGAACAAACGCCACACTGTGGTCTGCAGGAGGAGATGGAGATAGAAACCGAGTAAGAAAATGGAAGGGAGGGGTCAAGGGCAGGACACGGAATGGGCGCAGCTGACTTGAGCAGCGTGGCTCTGTGCACCAGACATCTAGGGTCACTGACTGCTCACGGCCTCCCTCAAGGCCGGGCTGCTGGGTCCCCACATCTGCACCTTAAGAAGCTGCTCTACCCCTGTCATCCTCAGGGCTCTCCATCAACACACACACCTAGCCCAGAAGATCAATGAGGAATGGGTATGAAAGGGTTCCTGGACCTCCTGGGGAATTTCCCAATCCCTAGATTGCTCCTGTCACCCAACTGATGACTTTAGAAACAAAAAGTATGACCTTGTAGCCCACGAGGGACTAGGATAAAAAGAAAACAACCAGTACTCTTCTAAACATCCCATATTTTATAACTTCACTGTCAGCCCTTGCAAATCTAGGAGTGGGTTCCAGTACTCCCCACGGACAACCTAATCTGAGGATGCCCAAGTCCCTTACAGATGGCACAGCATTTTCAGGTAACTCATGCACATCCTCCTGCACACTTTAAATCATCAGTCAAGCTGCTGTGCCTAATAAGATATGAATGCTACATTCATATTTGTTACGTTATTATTTTTTAGGGCATAACGACAAGAAAAAGTATGCATACGTTCACAGCAGATGCAAAATTGTGTTTAAACAACTGATTGTACTACAGCTAAATCTTCTGAAGTGGAAGCTACAGATATAAAGATCCAAATGTAATTTCACCCCATAAAGCAAGTCATAAGATCAAAAAGGTGGAGGTGTAGGAGCCTAGCTGTACACGTCTTATCCACCCAGCAGGCTCACAAAGCCCAGGCTGGTAAGGTGCTGTTATTCTTGTGTCATAGATAAGGATGGCCTTGACTAAACTCACACAGCTCACTTGGAAAACAGACCCAAATCCCACCTTGCTCCAGCTCAGGATCCACAAACTTTCCTCTCTCCCAGGGGCACATGGGGATTTGTTCCCTACCACCACCACCTCCAACTGGTGCACTATAGCCACGAACCTTAAACAGGGCCAGGCAAGGTTATCTTATGGGATGGTTCTCCTAGGTAGTCTTTGGAAAATTTTTTTTCTGTCCATATAATTAGGGGGTTTTGGAACCAGACAAGTGTCCTGAACAAGTCTGGATTGGGTGGGGGAGGGACTTGTGAACACCCCACATTTCTTGGCTCTGTGCTTCTGACCACTTTGGATGTGGCTAATTCCCCAGGCGTCCTCTGTAATTCCACAGTAATGTGGCTTTAATTGTCCCCAGAGCAGGCTATTCTTCCTTTATTGTGCAGTAAATTTCCCTCCTGAGTTCGGATTTCACGCGCCTGTCCTGCCCAGGAGCTGGCCAGACTGGGAAGTGGGGGTAGTGTTGTCCCTCTAGTGGCCCCCAGTCCTGGCCAGCCTGACCCCTTCTCCTCCCTCCAGTTCTCCCTCAGAAAACTGGAGCTCAAAACTGAAACGGTCTAGGGGCAGACGTCAGGACCCCCAAGGGAGGGGCACACTTGAGGATGCAGGGACATCGGTCTGTGGTTCTGTCTGGAAAATGAATTAACTTGACAAATGCAAACAAGCTGCAATCCGGGACTCATTAGGCTGGAGTCCAGGATAGCTTTCCCCATTCGCTCCTTTGTGTCACCAGAAAAGACCACTGATACAGGGAGCTGGGAGGAGGAGCTGTGGGCGGCCCTAGCTTCCCACCTGTGCAGCCTGTCACAGCCACCTGATCTCTCCTGTGTCTCCCTGCTGGCCAGTGAAAGAAGGGTCATTACAAGCGCCCCATTATCAGATGAGATAAGGCCCTCACTGCCTTGGCCTTGGCCTCATGCCAAGGCAGAGGTGAGCAGGGTGAGCCTGGAGCCAGGTGCATGAGTTCAAATCCTGTCTGCCCCAGACTAGCACCAGGCACTTGACCTTGGCTATGTCTGTTAACCTCTCGTGCCTCAGCTTCCTTATCCAGGAGTGAGGACCAGTACTGATGCCGCCTGTCAAAAGCAGCTGAGGTTACTGTATTGTCACAATTGACAGTACAGTTCCAGGAATTCCTCCCCAGCAGATAGACCAGATGCCCAAGTACAAGCTCAAAGACAGGCCTATAATATTGGACAAGCTCGCCACCAGAAGGGAATGTGGAAGCAGACAGTAGTGTACCCAGGAGAACAGAGTGGGCAGACGTCACAAACAGGGGTCACTCGGAGGAGCTGCTACCTGAGGAAGCCAGGCTAGCTCATCCCCAGGGAGCTCCCAGCTTAAGATGCAACTCTTTTCGCACTGGTCTGACATGGTCTGCGCTGGCTCCCACGAATCTAAGGCCATCTTACAACCTCTCCAAAGCCCAGGCCATCTAGAACACTGCTGAAAACAACAGAGAGGAAAACTACCTTCCTAAGCAGCCGAAGGAAAAGCTTCTTCCCTGGGTTGTCTTTACTTGTTGTTTACACAGAATTCTAACGCAGCAAGAGGAGCAGCTGTGGGCTGATAGCAATGACGAAGACGGAATAGGCAAGGCCAGGACTCCAGCAGGGTGAAAGGAGAGGCAAGTCCACCTCAGGGTCCCTCTGTTGAAGGAAAATAAAATGGCTGGTACCTACAGAGTGACAGAAGTGACCAAGGTCCTCAGAGACAATGTCTTGTGCCTCTCGCTTTCTGGCTGAGGAAAATGCAGCACTCTGAGAGCCAGGCTGGGGTCTCTTCTGAGGTCAGAGGCTCAGGCTGGCGCACCCCCAGTGGCAGGTTCCCTCCAGAGCCCCCTGACCACACCTCTGTTTCTCTCCACTCCTGACCCTGCCACCATGCAAAGTCACCAGCATCCCCTTGAACAAGCAAGCAGCAACCTCGGGCTCTCGGCCGTGTGGCCTACCACCGCCACGACCTCCTCGCTTCTCTCTATTCCTCCCTTTGCCCCTTCTGGACAAAACCCATGCCATGACAAGGAAGATGGACATGGCCCAAAGTGCACGGTCACCTGTCTCCCCATACTGCCACCCTGAACTCCCTCCTCAGGGCCTCTGAGGCCTGGCTCAGCTGTCCCTTCACAGCAACTAACCCTGACCACCCTGCTTCAAGTCTGCAGCCTCCAGCCAGGCCCCCACGGACCTCCTCAGCTCTTACTTTCTACATGACACCCTCACCTTGGAGCATACACCCACTGTCCCCTGTCTACTCTGTGCCATCCGGTACCACCTGTGTACTTTACACGCCCTGATTACTATTATCAATTTACAGCACCTGCACACCTTACACACAGACTTGGTTCAGTTATCTTTCATCACCTACACAGCCGTCCCTGGGCACGCATGAGGGATTAATCCCAGGACCTCCACAGATATCAAAATCTGTGTGTGCTCAAGTCCCTAGTATAAAATGAGAGTATCTACATAGAACCTGTGCACATCCTGTCATTTACTTTATTATTTATTTACTTTCTACAGGGGCTCATAGTGATCCTCATAGTGATCAGACTCCTAGTGATCTTTCTGTCTTAGCTTCCCCAGTGCTGGGATTACAGGTGTGCACCATCACACCATGGTTCCAGGGTTGGCCCTGGCTCCTTGTGCTTACCAGGCAGGGACTGAGATCACTGAGCTATATCTCCAGCCACCTCCCATTTACTTTTTTTTTTTTTTTTTTTTCAGTACCGGGGATTGAACTCAGGACCTTGTGTTTGCCAGGCAAATGCTTATTCTACTGAACTATCTCTCCGGCCCCCTCCCACTTACTTTAAATCATCTCTTGATCTCTTTTCATAGATAATGCAATATAGATAGTTGTCATGCTCAGGGAATAACAACAAAGAAAAACATCTACCTATGTACACTATAGACTGTTTTCTTTTCCTTTTTTATGCATTTGGTGCAGGGTCTCAATTTACAGCTCAGGCTCCTAGTGATCCTTCTGTTTAAGCCTCCCCAACACTGGGGTTACAGGCATGCACCACCATGCCTGGTCTTAGTGGTCAGCTCAGCATGCCCAAGGTAGGGTCAGTGTGGCATGTGGTGCCAGGGATGGAACCCAGGCTCTTGCACTTGCCTAGGTGGGCACTTAGACTGCTGAGCTATCTCTGTGGTCCTGTAGACCTTTTTTTAATGGTGAACAAACTGTATATTTAGAATTAACCAACTGGACTCCGTCTAGATCTCAAATTTGTTGTCAACCTCCAAAGTATCATAATTAGGAGCCAGTTGGACATATGCCTTCTTCCCTCTGCCAGGCCTGATGAGGGTGCTGACCGCGGCCACATCAGTGTCACAGAGCTTCTTCACAGCTTGTCTGAGCTGGTGCTTGTTGGACATAACATCCACAATGAACAGGGGTGTGCTGTCGCCCCGTCATCCTGACTCTAACTCCATGGTTGGGGGAACTTAACAATGGCACTGGCCCAGCCTGTTTCTTCTAGGGGTGCTCTTCCCTGGGTGTCTGTACTGCCTCAGGAAATGCAGCGTCCTGGGACAGCAGAAGGTGAGTGACGTGCGGAAGGACTTCTTATTGTGGTTGGGGAGCCTGCTCAGCCTGGCCTTCTTGACCTTCAGAGCGTTTGCTTTGGCTTACCTTTAGGAGGGGCAGGAGCTTTCTTCTTCACCTCTAGGGCCATCTTGGCATATTGCAGACTTTTCTTTGTTTTTAATGGTACATTTTAGGTATATATAGCCACATTCATGACAGGAAACTGGTATCTGTACATGGAATATTTTGATTCTTTTTTCCTACTTCTTTCCCTTCTTTTTAACCCCTTCTCGCCTCTATTTTTTCTTTTCTTTTCTTTTTAGACAGGGTCTTGCCATGTAGTTTAGGTTATCCTGGAACTAATTGGCTTAGGCTGGTCTCAAACTTCAGGCACTCCTCCTGCCTTGGTCTCTCAAGGGCTGCACTTACAGGTGTGCACCATGGCACACAGCTTCACTGCAGACTTCTTAAAAATGTTTTATTAGTACATGTTTATAGAACATGATATGTATATTCACCTCAGACAATAGGTACAGGCACATAATATATCTTAATTCTTTCTATTTCTCTCTCTCTCTCTCTCTCTCTCTCTCTCTCTCTCTCTCTCTCTCTCTCTCTCTCTGTTTCTGTCTCTTCCCTGTCTCTCAGGGCCAGAGAGATAGCTCAGGGGCACAAGTGCCTGCCTGGCAAATGCAAGGTCCTGAGTTCGATCCCCAGTTCTGAAATAAATAAATAAATGCTCTTCTCTGTCTCTTTCAGCTCAGATTGAGACCAGGACCTTATGCATGCTAAGCATGTGTTCTACCACTGAGCTACATGCTAGCCCATGATCATCTTTATTATTTGCTCTCTGCAGCTGGTTGAATCCACACACACTGAACCCGTGAGAGTGCACATCCCATCCCGGTTACCTACTATTCTTCTCCTACCTAGCCTGTGAGCTCCCTGAAGAGAGGGATATATGCTCTATTTTGCTCACTAATGCCTCCTTGGGCTTAGAACACAGCCTGGTACCCAGTGGGTACAGGCGTATCTATAAGTCAATAAATGGCCGAACCTGCCCAGAGGACACACCAGCTTTCACTGTCATTCTAGCCCTTCCCCACCTCTCAGCTCCCACTCCCTGCCATCTCCAAATGCTCGGCCCTACCTCCCCCTCTCAGGGAAATGGGAGCCTTGGACAAGCACTCTTAGAATCAGCCATGAAGCACCAGCACCAGCCCCCCCTGCTGTTCTCAGCCCCACTCCCTCTCAGCCTCTTTGGTGGACATGGGCTGTCATCTCTCCCTTTCTCCTAGCTCTCATCCCACCAGCCTGCTCAAGTTGTTTTCTTCCTTAGAACCGCTTACTCCACCCCACACTCCTCAGCCTCCATCCATCCTCACAGCCCAGCTCAACCTCCAGTTCCTCATCCCCCACTGGCTTCTCCATCGCCCGACTCTACCTTTCTCATTCCCATTCTCCCAGCAGAAGATCCACACTAAGGCCACCCATACCCACTACACTACGAATCTGATACAAATCCAACATGCATCTCTCTTCTCTCCCTCCCTTCCCTCCCCTCCCTTTCTCTTTCTTCTCCTCCTCTTCCTTATCTTTCTCCTTCTTCCTCTCTCTCTCTCCCCAACCACCTTGGCAATTTAGCTGCCGGTGAGCACACCTCCTCAGAAACATGGTTGGCCTTTGATATGCATGGACCCTGCGTTTGCAGATTCAATCAACCTCAGACTAAAAACTTTTTTTAAAAACCTACATCGATACTCAACACAGGCAGGTTTTTCTCTGGTCACTATTCCCTAAACTATATAGTACGAGAACTATTTCTACCTTAACCACACTATTTTGGGTGCTGTCAGTAATCTGGAGGTTAAAGTAGAAGAAGATCTGCACAGGTTCTATACAGACACAAAGCCATTTTATGTAAGGGGCTCCAGCACCCACGGACTGTGTTATCTAGGAGCAGAACTGTCTTACAACTTGTCCCTTGAGGACACTGCGGGGGGCGGGGGGCACCTTACTCTCTTCCTTTGGTTTTCCTGGTTTTTCTTCCATAGTACAAGTCCTTTCTGAGCCTTCTTTAACCTCCTCCACCTCATAATTAAAGCTGAATTTCTTCCAGCAGAAGCAGGGCCTTGTCCCCTCTACGCTACTGTCTTCCTCAGTCATCCACCCCACTTCAGGTGTTGCCTTGCATACTACCAGCTGAGTTTCAACCCACTCCTATGCTCAGAGGCACATGATAAGAACCAAGATCGAGGTCACACTGTCCCACCACAGTGGCCTTCCAGGAAATGATGCCTGGGTCTTCCTGCACCTCTGAGCTAAACATCTGGGAAGTACCTGTGCCAGCTCCCACCTCAGCCCTACTGTCTCACCCAGCACCAGGACTTGCTCACATCTAATGACCAAATCGCTTCCAAATCCCTCTGCTTCCTTCCCTAGTCCCAAGTCCTCATCATTTCTAACCCACATGGGGGTCGCAAATTTGTATTTTCAACCTACTTGAGGGCTGGTGGGAAAGGTCAGAGATCCCAGGAGGTCTCTGCCCCTCGGTGCAGTACGAAAGTGAAAGTGGGTCAGGATGCCTGCTTCACCCTTAGCGTGGCCAGTTCACCTCTCAAAGCCCTGAGGTGGCAAGTGTGGTTCCTCCCAAGGTCTAAGCTACTGCTGTGGTTGCCTCTTGTTCAATTTTCTGCCTGAGGAAGCCCTTGCTTCCTCTCTGGTCCCCTAGGTCCCACAGACCATCAGAGACAGCTGTGGGGTCCTATGACCTACATCCTGACATACAAATTTGGCTCTGGTACTCGCTCACCTCCACAAACTCCATTCCACCTCGAGACCACAACGAGTGCCAGTGCAGTGGTGCACATTTAACTTCCAGCTTATGCTTTTTCTTATTTTTTAAGTGCTCCACCCTATACTTCGTCTTGACTGTTTTCAGAGTCAGGATATCTTTTCTGTCACATGGTCTGAGGTGGAATGACGGTGATGCCACTCTTGCCCTGAGCTGCTGCTGTGCACATGCTCCAAGCAGTGACCTTGCCCTCTCTTGGGGACTCAGGCCACAGACAGCCCACAGTTCCAGCAGAATCTCTCAGCAGCACACAGCTCTCCTAGGTCACCCGCTAGCTCTGACCAGACCAGGTCAGAGGACTGTGGGCAGTACTGCAAACCATGGAAGTGAACGGAAAGCACCCAGGAGGATCCTACATGGCAAGAGTTCATTAAATGTTTCAGCTCAACGGATAGATGTGGATGGACAGACATGTGCATGGGTGAGATGACTGGATAGATATCTAGATGAAGCAAACAATGACTCATAAAGGTAAGTACTGTACATTTTTTTCTGTGGCTCACAGTCCAAAAATGCTTAAGTGCTGTTGCAAGGAGTCATGAATGGTGTTGCCAGGCATGGTGGCACATGCCTGCAATCCCAGCACTCAGGAGGCTGAGGCAGGAAGACTGCTGTGAGTTCAAGACCAACCTGAATTACAGAGCAAGACCCTTTCTAAAAACAAACAGAGGGGCCAGGGAGATAGCTCTGTGGCACAAGTGCCTGACCGGCAAGTGCAAGGTCATGAGTTTGAACCCCGGTCCCACAATCAATCAATCAATCAATCAATAAAGCTAGTGCGAAAAACAAAACAAAACAAATAGACAAACCAAAAGCAGGCATGGTGGCATGCATGGTACTCAGGAAGGTAAAGCAGGAGGATTGTTTGAGCTCAGTCTGGGCCACATGGCAAGATCCTATCTCTTAAAATAAATGCCTGCATGGAGTTTGCTCGTTTCTCTTGTCCCTGACTGGCTACAGGAGCATGGTGTACACAGGAGGTTCCCAGCAGACGCTAAGAGACACCACACAGACTGAGCTTATGGAGACAGGGAGGAAGCTGCTGTTGTATTTGATGACTCCCAGCTCCCTGCGTTTGTAGGTGGGGCTTTGGGGAGGGGACTGGCTGGTGGGTGTGTGAGCCTGACTGTTTATAGCTAGGTGATGCTGGGAGGTGAAGTCTCCTGGGAAGAGTGGGTCACTGTGGGCGTGGCATGAAAGGGTTTTGCTACCCTCCTCTTCCCTTGAGCCTGGCTCTGCCTTTTGCCTACCACACCATGAGCTTTTGTCTCTGCAGTGCCAGCCTGCCTTACAGCCACAGAATATGGACTGAAACCTCCACCAGCTGGGAGCTAAATCAAGCTCTCCTTCTTTATTTAACTTGTGGGCCTCAGGTATTTTGTCCCAGCAATGAGAAAAGTCCTTGAAAAACTCAGGCCTGAGGACTCTTTGTAATGAAAACCAGTTAGTGCTGAGCATGTTTCTGTCCGGGGTCTGCTGGGTGCAATCAGAGTCTGTCCCCGCAACAGCTCACCTCTGGCCCCAACGCCAGCCACCGCAATGACCAGTTCCTCCATACCTGGCCTTGGAAAGGGCCCATCAAGGTCAGGCCAGCGGCCAGTCCGAGGAGCTGGCTGTTCAACTGGGGTTTCCCTGCATCCCATTCTGATAAGGGATCAGGCCTGACCTCTCACCCCTTGTGGAAGTACTGGCATCACTTCTGCGATTCCCTCCACCAAAAGACTGCTCCAGCCTCACCCACCCAGTCCCTGCAACCCTTTTGGCTAAACCTCTCCTGCACAGTGTCCACACCCATGCCCAGTACAGTCTCGCCAGTCTGCACCATACGCTGCCCTGAGGCCCAGGGCCATCTGAGCAGTATACCTGGGGGCACCTGAGATACGCCGTGCCCTGGACATGGAATACCAGCAGCCAAGACCACCCATGTGGCACTGTCTTTAGCCCACGGGTCCTGTCCTCCAGTCTCCACCCCCATACCTGAGGGCCCCGTGTCTCACCTGGCCCCCGACACACAGCTGCCCATCTTATCTCCCATGTCTCTGACTGCTCTGTCTGACCTGACGCGGCCCACGGCGGCTGTCAGTCCACAGGCTCTCACTCAATAAGCAGGTGCAGATGGATTGGCTGATGAGCAGGAGCTGCCAGAACCCAGGTGGAAGCAAGGGCCGTCTGGCCTCTGTCTCCTACCCACACGGGGCCCTGGTGACAATGTGCCAAGAGAAGAGGCTGGGCAGAGGTCAGAGCGAGGCAGTATCTGGGGCGCAGCCACCGAGCCCCACCGGACACAAACCTCTTGGAAGGTGAACACTTCTGTCCCCCCTCTGAGCCCAGAGCTTTAGCTGAGAACAAAGCCTGAGAAAATGGCAGGCACAAGCTCTAGGGCTGGACCGGCCCTGCCAGTGATCTCTGCTGCTCCATTCAGAGGCCTACTTGCACTTCCTAGGCCTAGGGCAGTATCTTGCCACTAAAATTTATGCAAATGAAATAATGAGCAATTTGGGGAAAGGAATGAGCGGTGCAGCAGACATCCCAACCACCCCAGACACGCCTGGAGCAGTGAGCGATCTGCAGGTTGAGCCATCATTTAAAAGACAATTTAAAGTCACTTTCTGGGGATGTGGGGGTGGGGGAGACAGACACGGAGGAGTTCCTGCAGGGCCTGTGGCTGCTAAGGGCTTCCCTGCTCTCCTAGTAGAGGGTGGAGAGCCTCTTGTGCTCTTGTGCTTCCAGACTAACCAGTGTGGCTTCAGTGGAGGCCACCCACTGGCCTCACCACAGGGATATGGCCCTGGTATCCTAAAATAACCACCACACTCCCAAACTCAGACCCAGAGAAAACCCCAAGTCCAGTGGGGAAATGCCCACCAACTCTCATTGGTAGAGATGGGCCCAGCCCAGGGTCAGGGTTCTCCAGGTACTGTTCATTCATTCCTCTGATTAATCTTCACTGAGTGCCCACCATGAGCCAGTTCTACCCTGGGTACTGCAGATACAGCTAGAAACAAGTATTTACGGAGTAAGCATTCACCATCAACTGGCTTCATATCATAACTGGCCTGGGAAGGAGGATAGAGATACAAAACAAACAGGAAACAGCCACTGGCCACCAGGAGTTTCTGGTCTGGTGGGAGAGGATAATGAATGGACAAAATTCAAATTCCAGGCGTTGATAGTGTGGGAAAAAAATACAAAGACCATTTCTAAAGGGGGTCATCAGACAAGTCCTCACTGACAAGGCGCCACCTGGGTCAGGCCTCGAGGAACACATAGGAACTGCGTGGTGGAGGCAGACAGAACACTGTGAAATTCCGAGTGGATCGAGGAAGCTGCGTGGGAAACATGGAGAGCGTGGGGGCCTTGTGGACCATCAGCCTCTGTCATGACCCTGGCCTGAGAGAGTCACCTTATTCAGGCTTTCCTACGGTCCTTGCATATTTCTTTCTCACAGATCAGGGTGAGGTCAAGGGGCTCCCTCTCTCTGCCACAGTGAAGGGTAGGGAGGGGAGGCAAAGCTGGCAAGGGCAGCACAAGAGGAGTGCCCAGGTAGAAGAGCCTGTGCCAGGGCTAGAGGGGAGGCCTTGGCCTCTGGTTCCTGGTTCTTTCCCTGCCCTACAATGTGTGTCCCAGTTTGCGAGACAGGACCAGTAGGGGTCCAAAAGATCAATTTATTTTCAAAAAGTAAAAGAAGGAAGAAGGAGAAAGGAAGATAAAAAAGGGAGGGGAGGAGGGAGGAAAGATAACACCACCGTGTGATAAAGCTGAGAGATGGACAGGGCAGGCATGCATTGCACTCTGTTCTTTTGTAACTATGTGATCCTCAGTTCTGAACGACTTGGGATTAAAATGGTTAGGTTCAGGTTGGTTTCCTTCTATAAAGACTGGAGTGTGTCTGTGGACTCTAGCTATTGGCCTGGTGCTAGCAATTTTCCTGCCCACTTGTTTGAAGGAGAAGCTGCCTCTCCCACAGGCTGGGGCTTATTTTCTGCTCCATGGCTCAGTTTTCCCTTATTGGAGGCTGGCTCTAAGAGTATTCTAGAAAGCAGCACAAGGCAGAGCACCAGGATGGTGTCAGGAAGTGGCCTTGGTGCTTGAAAAAAGCAAAGGTGACAGGTGTTGCGTGTGAGCGCTGTGTGCACATGCATAAGCCTGTGTCTGCATGGGTGTGCACAGGGGCCTCTGGGCTAGGGGTGCTCACACTGCCCTGAGGATGTGAAGCGGAGTTCCAGAAGATAATGGTGGGCCCAGGGCTGGATCCCTTGTCCTCTACACACCAGTCTTCCCTGTCAACTCTAGAGGCCAAATGATGATGGCCAGGGAAGGGCTCTAAGAGTAACTAAGTTTCCACCTCAACCTGTAGGCGAGACAGCAGCAGCAGCGCAAGTAGCGTCTAGTCCCTGAAAAAAAAAAAAAAAAAAAAAGGGGGGGGGTCAGCCCAGGCACCAAGTAAGCCCAACCTACCCTGAGCTTTGGGAGGACATGGGGAAGCTCCAGGGGGTGCAGGTCTGGAGCTACTGCTCTCCTTCAGGGCCCAGGCGAGAGCGATGTTGAGAAAGATTGAGTTGCTGACCCAGGGAGTGGCTAAGGCTCAGCCCTAAGGAACAGGTGACAGGCCAAATCCTCCATGAAGGGGACGTGATGTACAGAAGCCACAGCAGCTGTGGTGAGAGGCCCATCAATGCTGGGGGTGGGCGGCAGCCAGGCGAAGGCAGTGGGCATGCAAAGGTGCACTGCACAGCGCGCACAGCGCCACCTCGAGCCCCAGATGATGGCTGCCATCAAATGCATCCCAGCAGAACAGTGACCCAAGCTATGAGCAGATCAGGCAGGGGGTGAGGACAGATACGCGAGGACCAGGTAAAGGAAAGCAATAGTCTTGAGCTCAGCGGAGGGATGGTGCTGGAGAGAAGAGGAGAGCCTAAGGCAGGCACAGCTGGGAGACCTCAGAACTTGTCAGTGGGTAGATGGGTCCCAGCATCCAGACAGGAAATTCAGAGAACATGAGTCTGGGCTTGGAGGTTAGAGATACCAGGGGCCTATAGAGGAGGAAGTCTATTTTCGAGGCAGTATCCCTCAGATCTGGATTTCCAAGACAGGTCTCCCAAACTAGACTACCAAGTCCAAGAACAAATTTCCTCATTCTCTCAGGACTCAGGATGAAAGCAGAGGCAGGAGGCAAGCTTTCTTGGGAAGTGCTGGTTAGGTGCATGTCAGGTCTATAAGTACTTCCCAGTACTCCAGCTCTGACTGAATCTCTGTGGGCTCCCAGCTGCATCAGCTGCGTCTGTACATTCACCGGACACCTGAACAGGCCCTGAAGGCTGCCACACAGCATGCCTCTGGGCACTGGAGCAGCTCTCTACCCCAGATCCATGCTAAATAACCTGGGAAGTGTGAGGGACTGATTAGTTAATTCACCTGAAATTAGGCTACTGTAGAAGTAGTTTTTTTAGTTCCAGATGATCTTAACATGAACAACCAGCCTCTGTGATATAGCCAACTACTATGATTAGCTCTCAAGTGTCCCCCCCATCCCCAAAATCCATGCCTTAGTCTCCTGCCCTCAGCCTGGCACTCCTGGGAGGTGTAAGAAGCTGTCCTTACCTAGTGGGAGTTCTTAAGGTTGCTGGGGCATGTGCTTGAGAGGGACGCAGGGACCCTGCTCTCTTTTTCTTCTTCTCTTCCTCTGTGGCCATGGTGTGAGCAGTTCTGCTCAACTGCACGCTCCCTGCATGATGTGTTTCCACAGGCCCAAAGGCATGCGTCCAACTAGCCATGAACTGAGACCTCTAAAACTGTGGGGCAAAATGGACTTCCTCTCTATAAGCTGTCTCTTGAGGGTATTTGTTACAGCAACAGAAAGCTGACTACCACACTCAACTTCGCTTTTCAAATGAGATACAGAAACCCGGCTAAAGCAACCAGGGCCGCAACCCTAGCAGGTAAAAAGAACATGTAGAAGAGGTGGCACTGGGGTGAGGAGAGGGGTAAACACCCAGTTATTATGAAGGAGGGACTAGCAAGTCACTCATTTGGAGAGCAGAGGAGAACTATTAGTGGCCCCAAGAAGGAAGGGTGCCAGCAAATGTTTTAGGGAAAGTCTCTGCTGTGATTGGCAGGGCTCTTCACTGTCCAGTGGGAAGGTCTGCACAGAAGATCACAGTCCACAGACTCTCCTGCAGGACAAGAATGACGCAAAGGCCCTGCCTCAGGGCCATGTAGGTCACTATTGGTCTGGGCACAATCTACCAAATAAACTTGTTATGGTTTGTGTCCAATTGTCACCCCAAAGCCTCATGCAGTCATGGGGCGGGGACTTCTAGAGTTTGAGATTAACTTGTGATACACTGGGATTATGGGTCTTAGTACTGCTGGGATTCTGAGCGTGAGTATTACACCCAACCTGGGACAGATAGCCTGAACATAACAGAGACCAAGAGACAGACTTCCCCTCTGTTGGCATTGTTGCTGCTACTCCTCTATTTTGCTCTTGCTCTTTGCTGCCATCATGAAAGGTTGCCCTCTGCCCTGTGCCACTCTGCCTTGGAACCAGCTGAGTATGGACTGAAACCTCCAGTAACTGTGAGCTACATAAACCTTTCCTTCCTTCATTTTGGGTGTTGGCTGTTGTGTCCAGCAATGAGAGAAGAGTCACCGGGATTAAACCTAAGGCCCAGATTCAGTCACAGCTAGTTGCCAGAGGAGGACCAGCTGAGCAGGACCTCTAGGACAAGCCTTTGGGTGGGTACTTGATCTTAGTCACATTCTATAGCTTCAGCGAGAGAAACACATCCCAGCCATGTCTCCAGAAGGATGAATTAGAGAAGATGCCTTGGGCTGCCTCTTTGGAGAACCCCAGTGAGGTCCAAGAGGACAAGACAAAGTTTAGCTGCACTGCTTGGGCTCCCCTCAAGGCAGATAACCTCCCAACGGGCCTCAGCAATCTTGGAGTATCTCAAGGAGAAAAGGGGAGGGACTTAACAGTTGTCCAGGACTGAGGAGAAGCTGGCAGGGTACTTGGTGACTCATGCTGGACCTAGGTGTGGTCAGTAATGTCACAGTGTGTGACTCTGGTGGGTCAGAGGATGCAAAGGCTACCTGGAGATGAGACGTGGTCTGAACTCCAAGAGGGAGTCCCTCAGGCACAGTCCCAAACCAAGAATTTTCTGACTTTGATAACAAGGAAATACCACAGAGGAAGAAAAACACCTTAGATGTCAAAAAACAAGGAGGTCTGCTACGTGACATTTTTTAGGTTAATCTAGATAATTTATCAGGAAGGAGGAAAGCAAACAGCCATACCTAGCATGCTTCCCATCCTTAACCATACATTCTAGGGCCCACAGGATTTATGCCCGTGGGCACCATCATAACCATTCATTCCTCTGGCCAAACCTCACACACAGTAATGAGGAGTCGTGGTGGGGGAAATCCCATCTCAAGCTGTGAGTACTCGTAATGTGGGCAGGGGTTGGCCAGAGCCTTACACAATGGGTGAGCCACACTCAGTCTGACCCTGTTTTATCAGTGTAAGCATGTCCTTCATTTCCCTAGTGATTTACTAAACACGTAGGCCAGCCAGACATGCTGCTATGCCCTGCCTACTGAAGAGGTGAGCATGAAAGAGAACAACGTGGCAGCTATACTTAAAAGATCTCACATTCAGACCAAAAAGGCAAGCACGGTGTAGGAAGTAGATGCCCCCTGTGGGCAGAGGGGTTACAGAGCAGGCACTTGGGGGAGCATGGTTCAAGGTGGATGAGAGGTACACAAGGATATTTAAGAAACAAGGGTAAGGTTTTCCTGGCAGGTGAAACAGCAGAAGCGAAGGCCTGGAGGTAGGAATGTATAATGGTCAGGAAAAACACACAGCTTATTAGCAGACAAGGTGAGAGGAGTAGGTTGACTCTAGTTCTTAAGGTGAGGAGCCCAGCCCTACAGTAGGACTGTCAGCACAAAGACAGCAGAGGCAGCCATCTGTGACCCTGGCCCAGGAGTCACCAGACTGCCATCTGGGTGTCCAAACAAGCCCTGGATGTTTTCTGGACACGGAGACGTAACTTCTCTGGGGTCCAGAGCACCAACACACCAAGAGCCTGCTCACAAATGAGAACCTTCTTCCTGAGCAGATGCCCAGCTAGCTGGGTTGCTGGGGAAGGCCTTGCTGCCGTCCCTGGCCTAGGAAATCCTGACCTAGGAAATCCCAACCTTCTAGTGCGCTCTTTCGCTGGGTCTTCATGGGCCACATTTCATGAGTCCTGAAATGCTCATTTCCCCACATGTTGGCCTGGCAGGAATGGCTTAGTGATCACTGGCTGTCCTAGAGCATCCCCATCTGCAGAGAAGGAAATGATGACCACTGGGTCCGGGGACAGTGTGCTCTAGGAGGTGACAATGTGGGAAACATAGTCATCGGTGAGTAGGAGTCATACAGACACTCAGGGTGATGAACACTGCCTGGGAAGTGCTTGTTTGTGGAGTCTCTGGGTTTCATTTATACTTTCTTTTGACACATGTATAAGCCTTAGACTTGACGGAACCTCAAGATTTAGCACATCACTCTGAATGCCAAAGCTTGAGAGGCCCATTCCTTTTTGAAGAAGAAAAGCAATCAAGCCAACGAAAATAATGAGAGCTGCAGGCCTCAGACCAGAAGCCAGGCCCGAGACGGGCAATTCAGCATTCTTTCCAGGACACCGGGCTGCTCCGTGTCTCTGCCTCCACCTCTGACTGTTCCTCCCTCCATGTGGAAGCAATACTCTGAAGCTGTCAGGTAACGGGGTTCCCAAGCCCCTGCAAACTCCTACGAGATCCCTGAATGGCACCCCCGAACAGATGCACCCTGAGGTCAGCTCCAAGCTGGCTTCGGTGTTTTTCACTCTCTTTAAGACTGACTTCTGGGCGCCCGGCGGGATGGCTCAGTGGTCTAAAGCACCTGCTTGGGGAAGCTTGGGTGGCTTCAGGGACCGCGGTTCGATCCTGGGCACCACATGCTGCGCCAGCCCTGCCCTCGGGGCGGGCTGAGCCGGCCATGGAAATGAGTGAATAAACAAACAAAGGTTCTGAAACAGGAATAAAAATAATAAATAAAATTTAAAAAAAAAAAAAAAAAAGACTGACCTCTGGGGCTGGAGAGAGAGCTCAGTAGAATAAGCGCCTGCCTGGCAAGCGCAATGTCTTGAGTTCAAGCCGCAGTACAGAAGACGACTTCTACAAAGACATGGGCAGAAGTTAATCTCAGAACTCTCTTTCTGCTGGTGGAAGCAATGAAAGCCAGTGCTGTCTCAGATAGTGTGTCTCTGGGGAGAGACTTAGGGATTGCAGAGCCGCTCCTTGATTTTCCAGATGAAGAGAGGCAGTCAGCCCAGGACTACACATGCAGGCCCCCGGGTTCATTTTTCAGTTGTCTATATCCTCTGTTCCACAGCAGATGGGCAAAAAGCAAACAGGCTTTTTGCTTAATTCAGGAGCAACCTCATTCTGTTCCACTGGCACCTGGAAATTCTAAGAAGATTCTGATCTTTGTCACTCTCTCCACTAAGATTAGGGGAACTCTAGCCAGGCAGCCCTGAGAACATTATAGAGGTCCCTAAGGAATGGCTAAGAGGTCTTGCAGGGAGTAGACCAAAGGGAACATGCACGGCAGAGACCCAGGGTTTCCTCGTCCTCTTCACTCCTCCAGCTGGACAACTCAGTCTAGGGCAGCCTGCCGTGGCACCACCACCTCCACCACCTCCCTTCCCGTTTCACTGGTAAGCAGAGAAACCCAAGAGCTGGGTCAGTCTGGGATAGCCACGTAGAACTTGAGCTCTCTTCCTGAAACCTAGAACTACCTCCACCCAAGCCGCTCATGTCCAGACATTAATAAAATCACTGGCGGTGACACATGTTTTCTCAGACAACTTTCCAGATACCAAGTGAGCTGCAGGAAGTCTGGGGTACCTGGCACCGGCCCCTCCAGTCCCCAGTGTTCACAGGGATTCCTAAGACCGAGAGTGCCAGAGGAGGCTGGAAGCTGACCCGAGACCAGAAATTTAGGGAATCCTGGCTACAGAGCCTGTTCCCCTCTACCCTACACCTGCTACCACATGCCCTATGCCCCCCCATGCCACAAAGCAGGGACACCGTAACCCATATTGTCATTCTGTGTCTTCCAGTGAGCAACACCAAGCTCCAGACTCACATGAATACTCAAGAGGGATGCTCTGCTCACTGCGCTCCTTTTCCATTTGTTCCCACCAGCTACTCACTGAGCCCTGGTGACACGATCTCCCATGTGGCCCCTTAATGTACCCGCTTGTTGCCATTATCCACCCAAGCTTCTGTCACCTCTCACCTGGAGACTCCCAATGCCTCCTGGCTGTTCCTGACCTCTACCCTCTCGCTTACAGAGCAACCAGGGAAATCTTCTCAGAGCACAAGTGCAGTTGTGTCTGCAGCCCAACAGCAGCTCCCTCCCCCAGCTTCTCTTACAGTTGAAATAAAATCCAAACCCCCTCTCTTGCCTCCCATGTTCTACCTCCTGGCATAGCACTGACGCCCTCTCCCCCACATTGCCCTCCACCTATCCTCTCCTGCTTGGCCACCTTCTGCAGGGCCTTCTCCAGGAAGGATAGAGGACACAGAGCAAGCTGTCACATTCCTTCTCCTCTGAAGTGCAAAGGAACCCATAAATCTTTCCTTCAAACACCTCTCCTTGCACCCCATGACCCTGCTGCCCAATGACAGCCCCTCCCATGCCGCTCTCCTACACTATCTCTCTTGAGGTTCTACCTCCAGAGACAGAGTTCTACTAGTGTATGCCTGGTGTGTCGCTGAGCTTGGCTGACTTCCTGTTCCCACCTTCCCACTCATCCTCAGAGCCGAGCCCACCTTCTCTCAAGGGACCCTCGCCCACAGCTAGATCCCACAGTGGTCCAGGATGGTGGGGCCAGGGAAGAGCAGCACTCTGGAGGGGCCCTTTCTAGGCATTTAAGCCCCTTTCTTGTGCCAAGCACTTTAACATTTTCCATAGCTCCCCCTCCTTTTTATTTCCCTAACAAAACAAGTGACAGTGTGGTGGCCGCTCTATGTCACCCCAGCCATGAATCCTACTCAATTCATGAAACGCTACATTGTTCTCTAATTCCTTCAAAAGCATTTCCCTGTCTCTACCCCATGCATCCCCCACCCACTCATCTTGACTATTTTGCAGGCAGGCTGCATGGGGGAAGACTCCTGGCCCTACACATGCCAGCTGCAAAGCCCTGGAAAATCCTCAGTCTCCCTCAGCTTCGTTGTCGGTTTTTTTGTTTGTTTGTTTGTTTGTTTTTTTGTTTGTTTTGTTTTGTTTTGAACCTGTAAAATAGACATTAACACCTAATTTAAGATTTTGTGTGGAGTAAATGATCAATGGCCAAGACCCCAGCGGAATAAGAGACAGTAATAACTGGCATTAGCTTTATCACTTAGCTCGGGGCTGAGCATCCATCCCATGGGCAGCTGTGTGATGATGACTACCAAGGTGATAAAAGGCTTCCTTAGAGCTCCGGTATGCAACAAGACAAACACACATACACGACAACCATAGCAACGGTAACTGCAAACACAGAGTACTGCCAGGCACTACGAAATGTACACAAATATTCATTTAATCCTCACATCAACCTTATGAAATATTATCTTCATTCACAGAGGAAACCGAGGCACAGAAAAGCTAAGTAACTTGGCCAAGGATCACAGCAGGAGTGGAGTCCCAGGTGAGGCAACAGAGTCAGCTCTCAGGTCAGGGAGCTCAGCAGCTTGGCTGTACTGTGTGGCCCTCAGGATGAGGTAGAAGCACAGCAAACACAGGTTTCTTTTACCTGTCCAGCATCAGCCATCCTTCAGGACAGGAAGTAGATACGTACTCAGTAGGTTAATCTGACTGCTGAGTGGGAGCCTTGTGGGGTCTCCACTCCGTCATCCAGCTGCTTTCTGGTCGTCTGTGGAGCTCTGCGTCCCCGTCACTGTCATCATCATCATCAGCCCCACTGGAAAAGCAAGCAAGCTGAGTGTGGTCTGAGTGCAGCCCGGGCCCACAGCAGGCCTTGTACAAGGTGTGGCCGCCCATCTCCTGGAAATCTGGGCAGACCACCCAGCAGGCTTCCCGCCCACATGCCGCTGAGAGGGCAGGAAGTGGAATCCTGGGAAGAGCAAAAGGGAGGGGATGCACACAAGATGTGTTCGTCCCGCCACGGTTACAGCTACAGCTCAGAGGCGCAGTGAGGAAGGGGTATCCTCCATGCATTCCCGTCCTGCATTCCCTACCTCAGGAGGGAAAAACAAGGACTGTGCCCGGCACACCCAGTGAGGGAAGGAAAGTGCCAGGAGCCAGAGGACGTGAGTCAGCTGTGTGCAGCTGCTGATTTTTAAGAAAAATGGATATAACTGCGAGATGCTGTCCCAGAACAGAGAAATCTGGCTTTCACTGGGTGCCAGGCAAAGTGTGAGGCTCAGGATCAGAAGACAAACCATGGGTTGGTTGCTAAGGTGGCCTGAATATTCTCCAGTCCAAAAGATAAAGCTATACTTGGAACTCTAGAAGCAAAGTTTAAAAATACCCGGATAATTTACTCTCATCAAGGAGGACTGAAATCCTAAGAGTTTAAATAGAATTGACCAGACAGCTGGAAGGCTCTTTGATAGCTCTTGGGGTGGTGCACCACTCGAGAAGCCTCTCTAAGTCTTAAAATGTATCATGAGACTGCAAGAATGAAACCAATGTGATAAGAACAGAACGGACACTTAATCAGAAAGTCCAAAGCAAGACCACTTTGTATCATAAAACGAAGTAAGCAGGGAAGAAATGACAGATTGGCTAAGAAGAGCTGCTGGGACAGCTGGCTGGCCACCTGAGAAGAGTCACAGGCAACTTTTGTGCCTTGTATCAATGTATTTCAGTGTAAAAATAAAACTGCAAGAGCTACTGGAAGAAAATGTAAGTAAATATTTGTATAGTCTTAGGACTAAGAAGGCCTTTATAAGGATGACACCAAAAGCAACAGCCATAAAATATACACAGGCTCAGTATCCCTACTCCAACATTCTGAAATCTAAAGTGCTTCAAACTCTAACATTTACTGAGCACCACATGATTCCACCATGGAAAGTTCCACACCACAAAACTTTGTTTCCCGAACAGACTTATTTAAAATCTTATATGAAAGTACCTCAGGCTAGGTGTATTAGGTGAATAAGAAATAGAAACAAAATTATAGTGTATATTTATAGTGTATAACACTATAATTGTAGTGTTATATGCCTTTACCCCAGTTATTTGGGAGGCTGAAGCAAAAAGAACAAGAGTTCCTGAGGAGATAGCTCAGCGGTCTAAGTGCCTGCCTGGCAAGCACAAGGACCTGGGTTCGATTCCTGACACCACATGCCATGCTGGCCCCAGAGTCCAAGGCACCGTGCTGGCCACCTAAACTGAGTGTAGTGGCACAGCCTGAGAGGCTGAGATAGGAGGATCACTATGAGTATGAGCTGTGTAGTCAGACCCTATACCAAACAAATAAATAAAAGATTTTTTTTTAATAAAAAAAAAGTTCGAGGCTAGCCTGGGCAATTTAGAAAGATCCTGTTTCAAACTAACATAGAAAAAAGGGCAGAGCCGGGCGTGGTGGCTCACGCCTGTAATCCCAGCACTTGGGAGGCTGAGGCAGGAGGATTGGTGAGAGTTCGAGACCAGCCTGGGCTACAAAAGTGAGCTCAAGGCCAGCCTCAACCGCATAGCGAGACCCTGTCTCAAAAAGACAAGATCGGAAGAGC